>JBCAUG010024399.1:0-10547 GCA_038406175.1 Haplosyllis leylae
GGGAAATAGGTCAGAAACTGACCTAACACATAAATACTTACATTCCTGTGGTATTTGAGACCTAGATATGAAAATACGGTTCAGTTCAGTTTGCTCACAAGTAAGGATATTCAGTTTTCACGTTCCTGACTCAAAATGTGGAAATACAGGTTAGACGCTCTTGTTCAGTTGTGTTGAAATACGACTTTCCCGACAAAACGCACATAAGGGTTAAGATGGAAACACTGATTGAGCCAAACCAGCTAATTCAGTGATGAAGTTCGCAAAGAGCAGTTAAAATTAAGCAATATTTATCAAACAAATTTGATTGTGAAATCTGCGAGATTGTTACTGGATTCAGGGAATGAAGCGTGGTCTGTCAAGCGACTGTGCCACTGTTTTGCGAATGCAAACTTTCAAATAACGTTTACTTTTTATCGGAGACACATAAATGCTATCTGGTATTTTTGATGTTCAGAAAAAAAAACTTTCTGGTGATAATTGGTTGGGATCTTTCGGATCAATAAGTATTTCAGTAATTTTGTCTGCTCACCAACGGGTCAACCCGCTGGTACCTAGCTGGATATTATGCCATTTCAGTGTATTTTGAATGAGATTTGTGTCGCAGAGACTTCATCCGCACAGAGGACATTTGAGTTCCCAGTCTCTTCCGTCACTGACGCTTGGGAAATAAAAAAAAATTCTTCCCATTGCCTTCAGATTTTTGAGATGGGATGGTATTTTTTCTCTCTACAGTGGCGAATTAAGGATTTCCCAGAAGGGGCGCTAACCCGAAAGCGGGACGACAACCTACTATTTGACCAACTGCACGAAAATAAAAAAAAAATTGGCCGAGAGGGGGGGCTTTCATCCCCTGGATCCGCCAGTGCCCTACATCTCCTGCAAAAAATTTCGAAATTTCAGGATCTCAGCACGAGTCACCAGTGTATTCGGATATTTTAAATCTTAGTATGCCTGAAAATTTATTGTTACTGACCATGTACGTAGTACCAGGGAAGGTAATGTTTTCGGTCATGCGTGTGATTCTGTTCACAAAGGGGGAGAGGATTACTATCCCATATATGCAGTGGGACAACCAGGTAGGAAAGAGGCCCACACCCTCCTTCTGGTGGGAAGGATCAGTCAGGAAGGAGGCCCTCCTTCCAGTGGGAAGACTAGTCTGGAAAGAGGCCTCCCCTCCTTCATGTAGGAAGGATCAGTCAAGAAGGAGGCCCCCACCTCAGACTAGCCCCCAGCCCCCACCAGGAGGAATAGGGACGGGAGACCTAGTCGGTATGCCTTGGAATGTTAATGGAAGGATGTCTTGATGACTGCTCGATGTAACCTTTAGTTTCCGAGTTTCACTTGACGTTGGAACAATAATAGATAGTCATTTACAGGTTCACCTGGAAGCGGATTAATTGTCCTGGATCCCACTGGGATTTTCGTCAATCCGATCCCATTATCCTGATACCGATGACATTGACATTCTCGCAATGATAAAGCCGCTTACAAAATGGGACCACGGTACGCGGTTGAAGATGTCGTAAGGTTGAAGATAGAAATTACGCAGGTAAAATATATGTCGTAGTCTATTTGTGTCTTGGTTTCTTTTGCTAATGATTTGAGTTTTAACTTAAAGCTAACTCGATTTTCACTAATTGAGCTCATTTAAACAATATGATGAACCTGACAGGCTGTTAGTTACAAAATCTAAACAGCATAATTTCACCACTTGTAATAGAACACATTTCAATTTTAAATTACAAGTAGTCATTTTTAAATTAACTGTTTTAAGTTACATAATATAGGGAAAACTCTATTGTCCTTGTCATGATGCCACAATAATGCCTCTGATTTTGGACTTTTTGTTGTATCATCAAGAGTTGTTTATCTACCACGTTATGGAACCTGTGGATTATCCACGCTGAGGGAAGGGAGGAACTTCATTGTTGACACCGGGCAAAATTCAAAAGGCATACATACTAAAAAGGCCAAATGATCTGGCTAAAATCAAGAATACAACCACTTAGGCAAAAGTGGCGATTTACCAAAGTAAGAGATGAGATATTACGCAGACGAAATCCAAGTTTTCCAAATGATTCGAAGCTGCAAAACTTTTCTGAAACTAGTGTTTTTTGTAAATAAATTTAAAAATCTCTACATCTGAACAAGAATAACAGATTTGGCTATAACTCAATGTGAATTCTTGATTTGGTGATCTTTCCCGACAGTCTTTTTTAGTTATACATAATATGAGGGGAAGAGTGCAGTGCTTTTGCGGTGCTGATCTCCTCGGTGTGCTTGTAATCATCTGCCTAAAGGTGAGCGGCAGCTTCGGTGATAGTTGAAAATCCCTGTCCTCAAAGCTGTTGGGAACAAGTTGTATGACACAAATTGTAGTTCTCACAGCTTCTTGTCAGTGGGATTAATTAACTAACTTGGTTCTTAAGTGACATTTTGACGTCGAGGGAAACGTACACATCTATGATTATCAGGTTTTCCTAAGGTCTACGTTACATCGTTGTACCGCTTACTGTAGAAGCTTTATTAAGGTGTCAAAGGGAAGGAAGCGAGAAGAATCAAAAGGACCAAAAAAGCGAAAAGAATCAAACGTCGTTTCACACGATGTGCTGATGCTGTGTCTTCACCTTTGTGGACTAATCGAATACGCCGAAAAGAAAAGGTGATTTCCATCATAAAATAGAGACATGACGAACTTTACGGCAAGTCCACAACGTTTTCCAGCCTCTACTCTGGCCGTTTCTGCAGTCACCACAGAAAACAATGACAGTGTTTCCCTCGCCGTTCCTGAGATGCATCCCGATGCCTTGAGTAGATCGCAGTTCACCGCTCTGGGAGTTTATCTGACAATGGCAGGTAAGGGACATTGAAGTTTTTCCTAAGCGTCAGAACTTTCCTTGAATTCGGAATCTTAAAATCACTGAAGCATGAATCAGGGTCAATCAATGATACCTGCGGTATCACATTGATCTCTTACATAAGTTACAGCGTTTAATAAGACTTTTAGTTATATTTTTTCACTTAATTCAATGAATTCTGTGAAAACACTCGGTTGTGCGTGTAAGACCCACGTACGTATTGTTTTTTAATCAAGACAAAAAAGTTTGCGATTACGATCACAAAGTATGGTGCTGATCTTGGTGTGCTGCAATTTTTTAGGCTAATCTTCGCAAGCCGTTGAAAAGCTGATTTCTGTAACTAGCCCTTCGTTGAATGCATGCAACTCTAATTGTTCCTCGGGAACAGTTCAAAATAACAGTTCATTACACCTCGGAATTACTACAGGTGCCATGAGTCACTTTCAATGCTGGGTCTCAATTATAGCAATTACAGTTCAGAAACAAATTGCATCCACCTGCAGCTCTTGAGAGATAACCTAAACTGCATAAACTATATTGGAAAATACTTATTTCTTTACGCATAGTTTCTTCCTACTCTAATCGAAAAAGAATTCTGTTCCAACTTTTGCGCAAAACAAACCTATAAAATCATAATAAAATCATGGGTCACAGAAGGGTAGAAAAATTCCGAAAAAGAATTTTTTTGGTTTGGATTCGAAATCTCTACACGCAGAGTATGGTCGAACCGTGAAATTTTCCAATAATGCTATTCGGCAGGGTAGAAGGAGCTACTTTGAATTAAACACACCAATAATGAATAGAACTGGAAATTCTGGTCCCGCAGACTAAAATTTTCAACTTTTAACAGAGACTTTGTCGGTGATTGGAAATTCCATTGTTATCTACGTGATCTTGACGGATAAGCAAATGAGAAAGAAAACGCTGAACCAACTGCTCCTCAACCTCGCTGTGTCTGACTTTGGAATTGCTCTCATTGTCTACCCTTTCACAACTGCCGCTTGCTTCCTTGGTAGATGGCCCTTTGGAACAGGTCATTCTTTATTTATTTAAATTTTTTTTGCGCTTAAACGTGTGAATGTCCTAGTGTTTCCTGAAAGCAGATTCGCTGGTTTAAAATACACACTGAGTGTTTCTAGTCTGAATTCTGCAGACCAGCCATATTTAGGCGATTGTGCCTTCTCAGGATTTTCTGCTTTCGAAGACATCCTAGTGTTTGCAGAAAGTCTTTTGAAAAACTCTTTGAAAAAATGTACGAAGTTTGGATTACGAACTGAGCCACCCATTGTAGGTGGTTGTGTGTTCGTCGGTTTTGCTGCGACGCTCCTGTGTCTAACGGATATCAACATGTTGGTTGCAATCAGTATTTATCGGTACCTGTCCGTCTGCAAGCCTCAGTACCGTAAGTACCTCAACAATTATTCGCATCTACCAAATGATTTTCAACATTTACAAATTATATACATTTCTTGTTGGGCACATATTTTAACATTTTTTCAGCATACTTTCTTTGTTTTTCTGAGCAAATATTTTACTTTTATTACTCTTGTACAACATTCGGTTCGTCGACATAAGCGATCCATTCTGACGAATCAAGGGTTTTCGTAATTACAGAAAGTTCACAATTGAAGGGTTACTTAAGGGAAAGTTAAAAAAACCCTTCCCCATTTATTGAAACCTCCAAAATAGAAAACTCAATCGGAAAATATACTAAACTCGAGTTTTATCTTCTGACCCATATTGGGAAAACTTGTAGCAATATTCAATGGTATTTAAAACAGAAATGTACACAATTTCAGATTGGTTCTTGAATACCAGGAAGACGGTTGTTGTACTTGCCGGATCCTCCTGGGGCTACGCGTTTCTCTGGGCTGTTGCCCCCTTGTTCGGCTGGAACAGCTACGTGCTTGAAGATTTTGGCACTTCGTGCAGGTGAGGCGTTTTCTTCACCATCATCATCATTATGGCGTGTTATGGCCAAGGCCAAAAAAATTTGGTTTGAGTTAGAGATTCTTTAAGATCTCATCATTATGCTCTTAAGCACGATTTTGCTTTAAGGTTTCTATCTCAAGTATCTTTTACCCACTTATTTTAGTATACACTGGGCAGGACGTTCAGCGGCTGACATCGCATACACAAACTTGATGACATTAGGATGCTACGTTTCGCATATTATCATCATGGGGTTCTGTTACTTCAAAGTAAAAGTAAAATCAGACACTGTGCTCAAATCCCTTCCATCCAAAACGGCTTTCACCGTAGATGATGCTGTCAAGGTCAACAGATTCAGAGCAGAAAAGAAAGTCACTTTCGTAAGTTTGGTTAATATCAAGATTTTATTATTAATGATGAGTGTGAATCCACAAAGACACAAAGGCGTGTATGCTTTTACTACAAAATGATGTAATTATACTATTATAGTCTCCACAAAAATTGTAATCTTGTCCTCGGGTGGTATACTACCTCTTGGGAGATTAATTACTTACAATGGATATTTTTACCTATTAGTACAAATTCATTCCAAACAACGTTTGGAGAAAAGTTTATTTCCAGATACAGAACCTGGAAATAATTTATTTTAAATTGGAACTGTACTGGGCTGTGGATCCTTTCTAGCAGAGGTTGAGGTTGAGATTTTTAGCAGAAATTGAGCTGTACAGGGCCGTAGATCCTTTCTAGCAGAGGTGGAAATAAACTATTTTAAATTAAACTATACAGGGCCGTGGATCCTTTCTAGCAGAGGTTGAGTGTGTAGATCCTCAAAAGAAACATCAAGTTTAAAACATAGTTTGATTTTTGGATTCAGGATTTGACGAAATTCGAAATGAACCCGTACAATCATGATTTTTGGTGGCTCGTTAGAGTCACCTTAGTGGTTGATTGAGCCTTTTTTGCCCCAAAATTTTGGGTCTGTGGTGGGGACCTATAAATGCCATTTGGTGCTCAGTGAATGCAGATGGGGTGGTGGTTCTACCTGCAGGTGGTGGGGACACCTCAACACTACATTATGTAATTGAAGAAATATTAACTTTTTATGAAATAGTGTGGTGGGGACATAAAAACCTAGTTTAGACTACCCTCACACCCCTTGCATCTGCCCTCACACCCCTTGCACCTGCCCTCACACCCCTTGCAACCCTCATACCCCTTGCACCTGCCCTCGCACACCTCACAACCCTTTCACCCCTTGCACCTGGCCAGGCAACCCTCACACCCCTTGCAGCCCTCTCACCCCTTGCACCTGCCCTCACACCCCTTTTATCCCTCGCACTTGCCCTTGCACCCCTCTCACCCATTGCAACTCTCACACCCCTTGCGAGAGGTGTGAGGGCAGGTGCGAGGGTTGCAAGGGGTGTGAGCCACATGGTGACTTCAAATTTTATTTTATATTTTTTAAAAAAATTCTTAATAGATACACATCAGATGTGATCAAGTTATTGCTTTTTGAGAAGAAGCGATTTTTATAGCATTTCTTTAAATTACCATTTCTTCGCTTTCAGTTGTCGATCACAATGGTGGCAGTTTTCATCGGAATATGGTCTCCTTACGCCTGGGTATCTGTCTGGATTGTCATCGGTGAGAAAATTACTGCTGAGCATCTGTGTCAGTCTCCAAAAAGATTGGTTAACTTTATTACCTGAATAAGTTGTGTATCTTTCCTGGTTTCCAAAAAATCAACAAAAACTAATTATTGTAGATCCCACAGCGGTCCCGATGTGGCTGACAACTTTTCCAACAATGTTCGCCAAATCTTCCTGCTTCGTCAACCCTCTGCTGTATTTCTTACTCAACCGGAAGTTTCGCACCGACGCCATCAATGTTCTTTGCCGGAAGCGAAGCAACCAGGTGCACGACGCCAGGGTCGCCATGGTGCACGCCAGGTTCAGGTAAGTGGAATTTATTTTATTGCTTGGCATTGACGGACGCGCCCCTGGGTCCAATTTCTTTCATTTTCAGGCAGTTTCGGGAAAAATTTGGCCAAATAATAGGCTGTTTCAACTTTAATCCCTGTAATAGGTTGCTATAAATAGAAGCTATTTAGAGAAGCTACCTGTAAAGAAGTTTCTTCATGGTTTAATTAAGGATTTGTAATGAAGGCTGTGTCTTCTTATACGCCTTGTGGCATGTAACGTTAGCCTGACAGTATATTTGCTGCTTCTTTTTAATTTTGTCCACTTTGTTCCGGAGTCAAGGATGTCATTACCACACATAATAGGAAAATATTTGCTTTCAAACGGAACCCATTTATTGAAGCTTTGCTTAAAACTACTCACTGCACCCTTAGCTTTGGGATTCCTTTCCAGAATCAGTAATCTCATGACCAAAAGGAAAATTAATCTGGCTTAAGAAGAATCCTTTGAGCATATCATTACTCTTGGATATTGTATTTGTTACTTTTAACAACTTCTGTTTGCATGCTTTTGTGCAGGAACTGGCATGTCTATTTTCCCAGACTTAACCCCGAGGCAGTGAGAAAGTGATTCAATATAGACCAGAAAATTCTTGCTTTAAATAGTAGAAATCCTACACTTTCTTAGAAAGCTTAATTAGTCTCATAAAACAATTTTGCATCTTGGTCAAAGCAAACGGTTTTTGTTTGTCGAACGGAATTTGATACGACAATATGTGTTCCTACTAACCGAAGGCATCTAGAGGTGGTGGCATACAGGTGATGTGGGGTTTTAGGGGTTGTGGGGTCCATGGGGCGGACAGTCTGTAGAATGGTGAGGTTGACTTGACAAGACTTCCTCCTCATGGAAGTGACCATGCAAAAATAACCTGGGGGTGTTGGAAGAATTCAAAATTGAAGTGCCGAAACCATTGATTATAACATTGACCGTTACAGTGGATATTCTATTCTTGATGAAGGTTTCGGTTTTTAGTTTTAGGTTAAGTTTTCCGTGGTATTTAGTTTCTATTGCCCTTGAAGAATACGGCTGTTTATCAGATAACATTTAATAAAATTGTCATCCTGAAAATATTACAAGGTTTGATCACTTTAATTTGATCTAATTTCCGACATTTATTTCTCTTCTACTGGTTGAAGGAAAAATCTTCATGTAGTACTCTTGTACACGAGGAAATATTCTGGTTGAGAATTGATCTTAATTTCCTTAAATGAACTGAAAAAAAACTTGGCGAAAACCTAGAATCTAAACTTTGTGTGAACCAACATGGACTTACCGTTACATAACCCAATTCTTGTGAAATGAAATCAAGTTTTGTAACAGAGTTGGCCTGAGGCAGAGCAAACTGTAGATGTTTTTTTGTGCAAAAAGATGATTCACTAAGGTTTCCTCATTTTATCTTGTTAGGTTGTTTTTACATCCACTTATCCCAATGGAGACAGCACACAGGATGTCGAAGTTACTGTTAATGCCACATACCCTTTTTAATGTCGAGTATATTGCAAGGGAAATGAGATGAAGGCCGTTTTTCTTTCCCACTCTTTGTGTAATGCCTTGCAGGTTCCCCAATTTTAAAAGATATAACTGACGAGATACGCACCTCTACCTTTCTGTGAAGGGGCTTCAAGCCACCACGATTACACATTTTATTAAGTGTACAATCAACTTGGCAGCTTGTGATTTTTTTTTCAAGTGCTAATGTGTAGCATTTTCGTTTTGATAGTTTTAAGATTTCGTACACTTAAATCCTGATGCGCCAAGAAAGATCTTTATGCCTTTGTTGAATTTTCTACGGTGGAATAGGATTTCTGTTATAATTAATGGCCGGTATTTAAATATAAGGTAGTATCCATAAACGAAAGAGATGACATGACATAACTATTCATAAGATCCTCAATCAAAACTAACTCTAATTAATGTAGATGTCAGCCTGAATTTCTGGAGGTTGGTTTCATAATTAAAGGATGTTACACAATAAAAACCAGATTATGGGAATTACGCAAGACTGCAATGTGTCAGGTTTCTTGATCTGTCGTTGTTTCCACCAGAATATTCATTATTTTTAGCTATTTATTAATACTTTTTATTAAAACAATTACACCAATGAAATAACAAATTAATTCCGTTTTGTTGAACAACCCTAGGACGGAAGAAGGCGTCAGAAGTAACTTGTGGAAGCTTCATAATCTATGGCATCAAAAACTTTCTAACCAAAATTTCGTGCATCTGGAAGACGTCTGTTTCTGTTTCTGATCTGTTTCTGTTAATAAATTCTCCGAGGTCAACCTCGGAAAATGAAATCATTTTCTGAGGTTGACCTACGTTAAACCATATACTGAGTACAACCTAGAAACAACTCACCATTACACTAGAACGTCCTCGACTGAACTTAAAACTTTCCTAGTATAAAAGTCAGAATAAGGCTGACGAAAAACTCCAATGAAATGTTTCCGATTTTAACTTGTGACTTGCTCCCACTACTGGAATGGTCACAACGCAACTTTGTTTTAGAAGGTTCGTCACATAAATATAGATTGATTCTGATGAACTAAAAAGAGTTTGATCAACAATGGCTCACAACTCTTACATAAGAACGAACGAACTCATTATTAATTCCAAAGTGCAGTGATCTACCACCTGTGGGAGCCTTAATCGGATGTGTTCGACACCTAATTTCTGTGGTGAATATTAACAGGATATTGAGTCAATTAGTTAATTGTCTATTATATAAGTCGTGCGTTTGTTTTTCTTCATTTGTACAGAAGATTACAGAGGTGTCATTTGCAAGACACTTCATAGTTGGTTCAAGCCAATTCGAAAGCTTTGGACAGCACAGTCCCTTTCCTTTGAAATGAAGTAGAAGACCCCGTCCAATTTCCATTGTTTCAGATTTGGTATTTTTTTATGTTTAAAACTATTTCAAACAATTTTTCTCTTCAAAAATGGTCCCGGCTGTAAGAATTTCATTGCCACCGCTGGCCAGGAACTTTATCATGTTCAAGTATGACGTGTGAACATCCATATTCTTAAAAATATGTTCAGGAATAAAACTAAAGAATGTAACTTTTGTTGAGTTTTCAATATTCGTTTCCTTGGCTTACAATTGATAAATATTCCGAGCTAAGGCTTGCCATAGAGGGAATCATGTTGATCAAAATGGTAATTAGTCATAAAAAATTACCATCTGTTTAGCTTTCATTTATTTCATCGATGACTTAGTTTGAGAAGAACTAATAAATAATATTGTGAGTATCAGGATCATAGAAACACTGGTTTATGACTATTGAGATCAGAACCTGTGTTATTCCAGGCCGCATTGACATCATTGACGTGTTTTAACCCAATATTTTACATAGTTTGGAACTAATCAAATTGAGATTCCATTCCTGTTACATGTTGTTCATTGTTTTGGCTTGTATGTAGTGTGAAGATACCATCTCCATCATTGCAAACTCCGATCTCAAATTGTAGTTAAATAGGCACTGTTTATATTGCACTTGTAGAGATTGGAAGAAAATGCATGTGAAGGATATTAAATGAAGATTAATTATCTCTTAATTCCTGACTCAGAGCAGCATTAATCCGGTGTAATCACCGTTGTATTTATTGCTAATCCTTCACGTAGGCGCAATCAGTAACCGCACCTGTAGCTGTATCTGGGCCCCTGTCCTCTGGCAATCAGGGGATGAATTAACTAGAGAGAGATGTACCCGCCTATGTGTTTGGGTTTGAGTCATGGTTATTGAGTCATGGTCAAGGTCATGGTTTTATTTCACGT
>JBCAUG010024410.1:0-10547 GCA_038406175.1 Haplosyllis leylae
ATACAATCAAAGTCATTCAAACATCTAAAATAAAAATAACAACAACAGCTCTGCATAAAGCCCCTGGGCTTCTTGTTGAATATGTCACTGTTTACTGGGCCATTAAGTGCCAATTTTTGAGAATTTTCAGATGTTCAATTTTCACATCACATATGATAGCCATCAAAAACTCTGTCCATAGAAAGTACTTTTGAAGTTCAAAAAAAAATTTGACCACCTCTAAATTTCAGACTTTTGAACCATAAATTGACATACATGTGTTATAATATACATGTCAATTTACAGAGAATTTTTTGGGGGGGGGGGTCCTGTGTCCAAGCTATGGCCATTTTTGGGCTGACAGACAAATTGTCCATTGACAGCGTGAAGGGTCAATGATAGGGGTGCAATGTCAATTGGTGATTTATAGAGAACCTGTTTTAGCCACCACAAGGCAGTTTTCAAGAATTTTTGTGATTCATGGTTTTCTCCTGAATCAAGAAAATGTGATTTTTTTTTGATGGGCTGCTTTGAGTCTTGTGCAATCTAAGGATCTGTAATGACAAAATTATGAAATCTTTAAGGGGTGCTAATGGAGCATATTACTGTGATTTTGTGGGTTAACTGCTTGTAGTGTCAAGTGATTTAAATTTTGTTTGAATAGTGCCACAGGGCACTTTTGTCTAGCTGTTGTGAACAGATTTTGACCAATACCTAGTAGATCTAGATGAGACACATGGGTATATACATGTGACATGTTTACTGTGCTATATCTTGCCCCATACTGTATGGATCCTTTCTAAACTGCTTGTACAAGGTTTTTAATCATTAATATTACTGATTTATGGTAATTAGTAAATCTACTAAGTATTTAAGTGCCATTTTTACATATATGAAAAATTTACATGTTCACACACATGCCCATGTCACCCATGTGGGTGGGTGATAATAGAGGTCTTTGGTGGTTTTCTCACTTAATATACAAAATTTCTCAAAACTTGTTTAAAATAAAGATGGACCTTACTATTGTCTACTAATAGCACCATGTTTCAGATTTTTATGTGCTGAAAATGCCAAGTAATTTAACTTAGAAAATTCAAAGTGGAGCTAAGTTACTGGGGTGGCATTTTTGAATTGATCAGCCACCTGGTGGCATGGGTCGTTTGGGATCTGGGTCAATATAATATTGTTTAATTAAATTGTATTCTTGAACTATGCACAAATTAGGCAGTGAGCAGACAACCAAGTTAAAATCCATCAAAATTTCATGTAAACTCAACCCATCATGGATGTATAGCTGTTCTAACATGTAGTACATATTGAAATCTATGTCCAGTAAAATGTTTGGAAGGATCCACACAGTATTAAAGTTATGCATACCAGCATGCCCCATTGCCCATGTGCCACCAAACCTTCATATGTGACATCAAAATTGATGTCAATATCTGTGAACCTCATTGTGTCAATTTATTATTTTTTTGTGAACCTCCTTCATAGTCCAGATGTTTGGTTTTTTGACATTTGATATCTTTTTGACATTTTGACACATGACTTAAACCACCTCAGCCCATCACAGAACTATTTTATTGCAATGTAGAGATTGTATTTAACAATTTTTACCATTTTTCAAAAAAAAATTGAATTGACTAATTTAACACATTGTTACTGATTTTGGGCAAAAAGTACAAAAAAATTCACAACCAGCATCACCTGGGTAAATATTTTTCTCTCACATAGTTCACTGAATACATTCACTGCCAGGTGAAAAACATTTGACATTAGTCATAGTACAATGAATGTTTCTTGCCCTTAAGAGATAGAAACCATATGTAAACTCCGGCAAGAATATGCCTGCGAATATGTCAACAAGCATTGTCAACAAAATTCAACTCTCATCATTGGTAGAGTAATTTATTGACTAATTTGAATTTTGTTGGAATATCCGAAATGTGATGTGACAACTGTTGCAGCAAAGACCAACAATGGCACCAAGGATTTCTTCAGTTGTCTTAAAGAATTCGTCCACTTCTTCAATCAGATCTTTCTGAGTCAAATTGGTGTGGAACTGAAGATAGAATCCTGGCCTCCTTGCAACTTTAGAGGTAATTTTATATTTCATTTTCTTGAGAGAAAATGTCTCACCACAACATGTTGATAATGTATGTTGGAAAGACCAAACTCCTCTGTGCCAGCTAAACATGGGCATACATCCATTCCACTTTCTCCTCATTAGGGGAACTACAAAATATGGGTGAGTGAAGGGTTGTACACATGTGGCAAAATGTTACTGGGATGCATATAACACATGACAAAAGACAAAATGACATCATATGAAAATTAAATTTAAACCTGTTTACTCCACTGGGCCCAGGGCCTTCCTGGCCAGGGATATCTGGTGGGGTTCCTGGGGCTTTATGATATTGTTGGTCTATCACCTTTCCCTCTGGCAGTGGCAACCAAGTAATTGGTTGTTTCTTCTTCAAATTGTGACGCAGGGGAATTATCAGATGGAAAAGTACAAAAACTGGATGAAGAAGTACTGGTTGAAGGGATGTACCAGGTCCTTCCTTCCTGCCTGCATGGGTGGCATTGCTGGTGTGCTCAGGAATTTGTCCAGTGGACATTTCTTGTGAGCCATTATTTATTTTTAAAAATATTGACTTAAGATATTAACTTTTGAAGACAAAATCCAATCCAACATGAGTTTAGGAAAGCTCAGATGATTTATGGGGGGGGGGGTCATTTTGATAAAGTGATTTCAATTCAGGAGTAGTTATTAATGTTTACAATTTATATTATGATCAACATAAATATTTGATACAAATCTATGGCTTGCAGGAGGAAAATATGCATGTTATCTGAAGAGTAATTAAGTGATATTTGCTAACATTTGTCATCTCCTGGATGGCCACAGTCTGGACTGACCCATGTGCAAATGTTTAGGAATATTTATGTTGTATATGGGGTTTAGGAAGTTTTTTTCAGGGGCTACTTTTGACATGGATATGTTAAGTAGGAGACCATGTTATTACGTCAACACTGTTTTTGTTCATCATTTCAGATTTTGCAGTTCAAAATGCCACCATTTCAGAAAACTGTTACTATTGCTTACAAAAATATTCCTTGTATTTAGGTTATAAAGTATTGTTTGTTGAGAAATGTACGCTATCTATTAATCATGATTTATTTGATAGTTATGATACTTTAAAATTTGAATGTGGCCAAGACTGGCTGAGGCAGAGGCTGGCTGGGGCTGGAACATGGCTCCAAAAAATTAAGTAGATCTACCATTCTGCATTGGCGAATTTAGGGGGTGCAAGGGAGACGCCCCCCTCGCCCGGCCCAAAATTTCTTCATTTTCATTTAGTTTGGGGGGAAATTGGATAATTATAGGACCCCCCTCGAAAATCCTGGATCCGCCACTACTTTGGAACATTGATGGACTACCCGGTACACATGCATATAGGATCCCATGAATTGTCCAAAAGCTTGGATAGTAAATTTGCATCAGAGCGCATCGTACCATTTCCACAAGCGTCTGAGATTTTTTATATAGTACCAGTAGAGTCAAAAGAAATGAGACTTGCACGCTGAGCTGAATGTAAAATGCCCTGTAAGTAGGTCACATTCAGCGGACCATTTCGTCTGCTTTTGCACAATGCGAACTGTATTATTCTTGTTCCACTGTCTTCAGGACGATAGTGAGTATGGTCTCTCTATTTGAAAGGAGTTTCACGCGTAATTTTCAGCAGTTAAGTTAATTTAAAAGGCAAGTAAGGGTAAAGGGTGTAGTGTGACTTGACAAGGTCATGGGTCAAATTAAATGGGACATGGTTAAACCAATCAGATCACTTCTAACAGCTACCGTCAGTTTTTCATGTAAGTCACGTGACCAGTGGAAGCTAGATCCAAGATGGAGACCGGAGGGGCAGAGCAGAAAAAGAACATTTCTTGCCTTTTCCCGGAGATTCTAGCCATGATATTCAGTTATTTAGAAGTGAAAGACAAGGGAAGAGCTGCCCAAGTGTGTATGGCTTGGAGGGATGCTGCCTATAACAGGATCGTATGGCGTGGAGTCGAAGCTAAGCTTCATTTAAGGAGGGCGAACCCCTCTTTGTTTCCATCGCTTGTCAAGCGAGGGATCAAACGTGTTCAAATACTCAGCTTAAGGAGGAGTCTTAGAGACGTGATAACAGGAATATCAAACATTGAGAGTTTAAATTTGAGTGGATGTTACAGTGTCACTGATATTGGATTAGGACATGCTTTTGTGCAAGACATATCCACCTTAACCGTTCTCAATCTCAGTCTATGCAAGCAAGTGACTGACAGTAGTCTGGGAAGGATAGCCCAGTACTTGAAAAATCTTGAGACCCTTGAATTAGGGGGCTGTTCCAATATCACAAGTACTGGTTTATTGCTCATAGCCTGGGGCTTGAGAAAACTGAAGCGATTAAATCTTCGGAGCTGTAGACACGTGTCAGATCAAGGAATCGGACATTTGGGAGGATTGAGTCCCAACTCTGCACATGGTTGCTTGGAACTAGAATACTTAGGATTACAAGACTGTCAAAAATTAACAGATCAAGCTTTAAAACATATCAGCGTTGGACTGGTGAACTTGAAGGGAATAAATTTGAGTTTTTGCGGTAGCGTAACAGACACTGGACTGAGGTTCCTTTCCAAGATGCCCTCTTTGCGGGAACTCAATTTGAGGAGTTGTGACAACGTTTCAGACATTGGCGTCGGCTTCCTTGCTGAAGGAGGCTCCAGAATCACTTCGTTAGATGTAAGCTTTTGTGAGCGGATAGGTGACCAAGCGTTAGTGCACATATCCCAAGGGCTATTCCAATTACAATGCCTCAGCCTCAGTGCCTGCAATATCAGTGATGAAGGACTCAATAAAGTGGTTCGAAACTTGCACGATCTTACCACTCTAAATATAGGACAGTGCTCGAGAGTGTCTGATAAAGGCTTAGCTCTAATTGCGGATCATATCAAAAACCTAAAATCTATAGATCTGTATGGTTGCACCAAAATCACAACTGTGGGCTTGGAGAGAATTATGCAGCTGCCAAAGCTGTCAACCCTAAATCTAGGCCTCTGGCATAAAAAGTAATCTAGTGCAAGTAAATGCTTGCACAGTAGACAGCAGATGTAGTTCCCAGTGTTTTATCAGTTATGGTTAATATTTTAAGTTACTTTCTCGCAGGCTAATTACTTAATTCGCAGTATTTGTTATCATTGTGTAAAGCTTGATTGATCTTATTTCGTTCAGAAGTGCTCTATTTTTCTAACAAGATTTTTGTTCGATAAGGCAATAATATTGTGAAAAATGATCCAGTATGTATCAAGCAACGTTCTGAAATTTCGTTGGTACAAAGTAATTTAGAGTACGCGTTGAAAACGTTGCACCGGTAATGGCGTAAATCTCTGTACGTTCTCTTCATTTAGTACATATGAAATGATATATCAAAATTTCGGATAAATCTTTTCAAAAAGTGAATTGGTAGTGAACGTTTTTCAAGTTGTCATAATATGAACATGAATTAGTTGACGTTTATTTTAAGGTTGTAACACCAAATCTTTAAACATGAGGTAGAAAGAATATCGAAGAATTATGGAGCCGTTGACATTGTTTAAGGGGGCTCCTTTCTGAACAGATTATGTCAAGGTGCTGACAGAGTTAATTTTCTCCTAAAAGGATTAAATGGGAAGTTTGCTAATGTCGAACTTTGAAACACGAGATTTACATGTACAAAGCTTAATAATTTCACAATTCAAAAAAAAAAAAAAAGATTGGTCTTTACTATCACAGTCATCAAATTTTTTCAATGTTACATTTTCGAAAATTATAAAGTCTGAAAGAAATATCTGGCAATTGAATTGGTTCACCTCAAATTTTTCTGTGATGTCATGATTGTTAATTACTGTCTCGATTGTAGTTATTGACTTGTTGGATATTCAAACACACAATTCATATGCACCAAAATTTGAAAACATGCCACAGCATGTGGGTTATGTGACAAATGGTAAGGTGCGTGTTTGAGGCATTGTGATGCAGCTTCTATTTTGCTTCAGCTTACCGGCTCGGGTCCCATGGTCCTCATTTTAAATATTGATTGCTAAATCCATGCTGAAGAATTTTTTAGCATTTAGTCTGGTGGTGGAATAAGACAAAACACAATCTACTTTGCTGGAACGAAACTACATCTGTTGGAAAATTTGGATGTCGCAATTTCATCCCATTTAAGTTAGTTTTGAAGCGAGATTTAGAACATTTTTTTTTACTTTGTTGGCTGCCAACAACAATACAGAGGTGCTTAACATTGTAAATTATGTATAGTGTTATTTTGTGTACTCCAAAGCTTTTTGTGTCCTCGGATTGACATAAATGTGAAGAGTGCAGTCTTACTGAATGGTATAATTGATGGAAATGTAATGTCTCTTGTGAATACAGAAATCGAAACGTGACAATCACAATTTGTAGAAAGCCATGTAAAATATATTTTGCTACTAAATAATATCAATAATTTTACTACGAATTGTACAGTTATTCATAAATAATAAAACAATTTGAATTTACCAGTGTCTTTATGTTTTGCTCTAATGTCATTTAGGGGGGGGGGGGTGAACTGGAACCTGGAATTTGCTTGAATATTCTCATTGATTTTTTGTTAAAATATATAAGGTGTCAACTAATTAACACAGATTTGGTTGCAGCAAAGATTTCTGGCGTAAAATCATTTTATGACAAGATAAGTTTCATATATTTGAGTTCACATGAAGGAGATACAGAGAACCATTTGAATTGAGCTTATTTATCCGTTCTTTTGTATGTATAAACTACATAAAACAAGTTCAACTGAAGAAAATGGATTGAAACAATTTCGCCTGAGACATGTTTCATGTAGTGTCATAATTTTCCATGACTTTCTACTAAATAATCTGGGGTTTTAAAAAACTTTTCACAAAACTTGAAATTCTAAGAGATATTCCCAAAATATGTATTCTTTGCTGTTAATAGAGGTACGTACAAAAGATACTTTGGAGCATTTGACCATGTAAATCAGTAAAATATGGTTCCTACTTTCTTCACACAAGTTTTAAGCCCAAGAATCAGTATAAAAATAACTCCAAAATACTGAATTACTTCTCCTGGACTGAAATGCTGCTATAGTTTCATGCCCCCCCCCCATCGAGACAATGATTTCCAGAGTATTATTATATACATTAAAATTCCTGAAGTGCACATACTGACATAGGCCAGGGTTGTTTTAAGTGATAATGCACATGGATCAGTTCTTTGTCTTACAAAAAAAATGAGAATCACTGAGGTATGGAAGCTTCAATTGAATAGGAATTTATTTTTCATGGATGGTCGATTTTGTAAAATATGTATTTTTGTGTGATTAACCAATAGACTATAGTTTGGAGTGATTTTTATCTAATTATAATTTCATTGTGCTACTAGTTAACTATTATATTGTCATTTGAAATTGCAGTTAAGGACAATAGTTTACACTTAAACCACCTTATACCGTAGTGATTGGGAATTTTTAATCGGCAATTTGGGACACTTCCCGTTAGAATTTGTTTGTCAAATTTGGACACAAGACACTTTATGACATCTCCTAGGACCCTTTTTGGTCAATTTTGGCATATGTCAATTTTTGATGAATCCAGGGCCATTTGAGTACTTTTACCAAAATTGGGTGCCTTCAGAAAATCAAAGTTTTCTCGATAAAGGACAACAGGTCTTTAAAGTGTTTTGGGATTTTAGGTGGGCAGATAACTAGGCTATATGATGGTACCATTTTTGGGTGGTGTAACACACTTAGGGGTGTGCTGTGGGCCATCAAAATCAAAAGTTGTGTTTTTCAGCAGATTTGCGATGGCTTAATGTGCACATGGCAATGACTTATTTGATCAACAATCAGGTAATAGGTGTATCCTAGGGTGTTCTAAATGTCCTGTTCCAGATTTTTGAATATGTCACCGATTGGTCATTTGCTGGGCCATTAAGTGCCAATTTTTGACAATTTTTCAAATTTCAGAATTTAAAGACATAAATTGGCATAGATGTGTAATAATATGTAAATTAGATTAGTAATTTTTTTTAGTGGTCCTGCATCTGAGCTATGGCCATTCAAGTAATTGGGTGTTTTCGGTCAGCAGACAAATCATCCGTTTACGGCATAAAGGGTCGATGGTAGGGAGTGCAATGTCAATTGATGATTTGTAGAGGAACTTTTTACCTACCAAAATCCACCTATTGAGAATTTTTGCAATTTACGGTGGACTGTTTTAGCTACCAAAATCCACCTTTTGAGAATTTTTGCAATTTACGGTTTCCTCATAAATCGACAACATGTGAATTTTTTGATGGGCTGCTACATGTCTCATACACATGTTTGGAGGTCAAAAATGATATGAGTGGTCAATCTAAGGATGTTATAAGGGTATGTAATGTCATAATTAGAAAATCTTTTTGGGGCCACTAATGGGGCACATTTCCATGACTTTGTTGTTTAACAGCCTGTAGCATCAAGCCATTTGAATTATTTTTTTCAAAAACGGTGAAATTAGATGAAAAATAATCCATAGACCCCAAATTGAATGATTTGTGAATTTTTCAAAATTCTCATGTTTGACATGTTTGTGTGGTTCTGTCACTCTTTGCTCATTTCTGACCTTAATACTTATCCAATTTTGATGTATGACCGAACACCAAACACTCAAATGGGACATGACAGTTGTCTCTTTTCTGAGCAATACGATAAAAGTGAACTGGACCATTTTAGGATGATTTAGTCATCATAACTTAATAAATCTGAGTTCACTGTATAATTTTGTGTATATTGTCTATAGCATAGATTTGATCATTATATTGCCAGACTTTGTGTTTATATCTGTCATTTTTATCCAAGATTGTTTCAAGAAAAAAGGTGAACTTGATCCTCAGATCAATTACAAACTTTTACTGTTGTAAGGGGTCACCACATATTCTATGTTATCTGGTTCAGGAAGATTAGAATTAATTACACAAGACTCTTACAGTTCGAAAAATTTAATTGTTTATTTGTGTTACTCACATTATGTACATATGTTTATAAAGACTTCTTCACACAAGGGTAAAACCTAGATATGTTTAATTAAAAATAATTGTTATTTTTGTCACTTTTTAGCAGAGCTGTAGTATAACAGCTAAGCTATTTAAATGGAAATATTTTTTGGTGAAATCTCCAAGATTCTCATAAGATTTGGGAATTTGAACAACTCTGATTGGTCAAGAAAATGGTCACATGACTAAAGAGTGAGATTTGATTAGACTTGGGCCTTAAAGAGACTTTGGAAAGTAAAGTTGCATTAAAGAGACTTTTTTGGTGATTAAAAGAGATTTTTTAGCATGAAAAAGTCTCTTTAAACAGGTCTCTTTAAGTGTTAATGAGACTTATCTGGGTAAAAAGTCTCTTTAAGCAGGTCTCGTTAAGCATTAATGAGACCTATCTGGGTAAAAAGTCTCTTTAAGCAGTTCTCAAAGTCTCTTTAATGAAGTCTCATGAGATTTCGGTTGAAACGACATGTGTGAGAGATTTCGGGTGGATTGAGGTACCGACTTTGTGCTAGCAGATGATAATTAGCCTGGAAACTGTGTCTTTACACAGATATCCTGTGATGATGTCATCGTGTATCTATTTTCAGTAACTGTAAATTGACCAAGAAGAAGGGCTTTCCTGAAAAAGTGTGAAAATGGCGTGTGTCTTGCTTTGGGATTTCAAATGCTTCTCATTCCTTAAATGCTGCATATTATTGATGCTTGTTTTAACTGAACATAGATACTAATGGCCCCTACCCCCAGTAGAAAGCTCAACCTCTGACTTTCCCTGAGAGGGAAGATATTGGCCAAAAACCTCTGGGGTGGAACCAATTCCATGTAAACAGGACCGGAAAAGGGACCTGAAACAAAAATGGGTTTCTACATAATGGAGTTTTCTCTAAATGCTATCACTGAATTCGCTGAATACAGTGACAAAAAAATTAAAATTTTAAAATGAGCAATGTGGGGTTGGAGCCCAAGATCTCCTGTGTAAGAGACAGAGATTATAGACTCTATATGTCACCAACTTTTGGTCTCTGTCAATATTGGTTATTTACTGTCTTAAGCTCACTACCAGTCACAAATGAGCTTTCACCTGGTAACTGAGGAGAGCAAGAGTCATTTAATCTCAGGGGGTGACAGCAGTTGTTCATGGGTGATAGTTTGTGCACTGGACCTATTGGAAGGGAGTCCTGAGTGGCTGACTGTACTACTGGGTGAGGGGGTAGGATTGTGGGGAGTTCACGAGAACTCCAGTATCTTCGCAGTTGAGTTGTTGAGTGTCTCTGCTGAAACACCCAGTCTGTGAATAATACAAACACTCAGTTTAGGCACAGTATTTATTGTTACTCCTGATGTGAACAAACATTGAGGAGTGGACACAAAGGTACCAGCAGGCTTGTAGAATGTCCAAAGAACACACACTTGTAGAATCTGCCATTGTCTCTAGGTGAGGAGTTTTTGAGGG
>JBCAUG010024421.1:0-10547 GCA_038406175.1 Haplosyllis leylae
AGCTTTGTTTACACTGAGTTGGCAGCTGCAAGCTTGATCTAGGGGAGGAAAGTAGGACGTGTCATATATATCTATGAGTTTGCCCCCACGTTGGATCCTGGTTTATACCCAGATGGGATTATCGTTTGTTCCACTCTGGATTTCAGTTTATACCTCCAAACCGGAGTTTGAGCAAACTGAATGGAAATTTCAAAGAAATGGCTCCCCCATTACATAGTACGAAAGTTTGGATTGAATGCCGTAAGTACTACTAATGTTTCACTCGGTACAAACAAAAAGGCAGTCAATCAGATTGGTGATTACATAAGGAGGCGAATGTAAATCACTCATATGATTCAACTTGGGGCAGATCCAGGATTTACCGTGGGAAGTACTGACTCTTTCGTGGTACCAACTTCATATTTTATCTATCTTTAAAAAAACCCATGGAATTGAACACCGCAAGGTTAGGTCGCGTACAGGGTGTTGCCTTCCGGATCCTCCAATACCTTTTTTAAAGCTTTAGTTTTTAGCTTTTTAGTATAAGATCCATCTGGACACAGAATATATTTTTTCCGTCTTTGCTGTCTCTTTGACATCGATTCTTGTAAGTGTTATCATTATCACGGTGAACATTTCAATGAAGCATACTATGAATTGCTTTTGCACCTTCGACAACAATTCATATTTGAATTGTTCTTCATCGCAAAAAATACTATCAACAAGAAAAAATTCAAATTTTGACATCTCAACATTCCTTTCCCTTCCTCTCATTATCATTAAAGTCCCGTAAAGCCAGTATGAAGACCATATGGCTTAAACCTCTTTGAAAAATAAATTCTTTAAAAAGCAATTAGAAATTTTTCTTGCAATAATTTCTAATATATTTTATGCCAATTTAGGAAGGCGTCCGTTTCACGTGTTTGGTGCTTAAAAATTTGCCCTTTAATTGCACCGAAAGTAAAGTGGTTATATCTTCTTCATGGAACATCTGCTCATTTCACTAACATTACAACAAAAATTAAGGTCAGAATCCAATTTGTTCATGTCGCGAACATGATTTTCATTAAACAATGCACACGGCGCACGCCCTTCAGAAACGGGACAGACCTTTTTGAAAAATTCTACTCAAATTTGCATAGTGCCCAGCCATGCATAAAGCAACAGCAGAACAGATACCAATGCTGCGCTCGATGAATAATGCTGCTCTGAAGGTATTGTTTGCATTGATATGCACATTTCTGTGTGTGCGTGCACGTGCAAGCTGCCAGGACACGCATGAACAAAGAAGGGGAAAATTTCCAAGCTTCTGGCAACGAGGGAAATGAGAGAAGCCATAAACCCTTATCTGCTTCCTCTATCTTCCTAAAATAGCTAGTGATTTCTGAAGAGGATTTCCAACTTGAATCTCAATTTGACAGATTTTGTTGCACCGCGGGCGATCATATTAAAATCACGCCGGTGGCAATTCTGCTCTTTCTGATGCATAAATATCCAACTGAATTAGAATTACTTTGTAAAACCAAAACAAAGGAATTGAGGGAAAGTTCTGGTAATCAAATGATATGCATATTCAACCCACTCAGTATTTGTAAAATAAAATTATGGAAAACATAATATCTCGCTTTGTCAAAGGAAAGATAGTATTTCTTCCGTTTTGGAAGATGATCTTTTGTCGCAGGGTTTTTTGCCTTTGTCCTATTTTTACTTAAAGGGAACTGTAAGTGTAACCTTTAATATTTCAGAATCATCCAATGAAACGAATAGTGTTTGTGTAGATGTGAAAGTTCCTCTGTCACTTTAAGATGAATACTGATATGTAAACATTTTGTCTGTAAAGCTTTTTTATCGTTTTCAATTAGTTTTAGTATCCACTGTCAATTTAAATTTAGATTTTATATTCTTTAGACTTCTAAATGAATTAATTTTTTCTCGAGATTTTTGCTATCAGTAGAAATTGTTCTCTCAAAAATTACTACGTGGTATGTTTTTTACTTAAAAGTTAATAAAATTATGAGAAACATTTTCTTCATTTTAACGTTTTATTTACCATACAGTGTTAATAATGGTAGGGATAACAGTTACAATAACTGCACTTTCAAACACTTCACGTTAGCAGTTGGAATTAATAATGACTTGGACATAATTGACCGATTATACACACAAATGAAACGTTACTGATGTTAAAGACACAATCTGTTGGTAAAGAATAAAATTTAATTAATTTCAATACAATTGTAACTGTTTAAATTCTTGGTTACTTTTTTATGAACCAAGACCCCTATTAACACTAACAAACAATGAATAAGCAACCATATTAATCACACTTGCAGCACTAAAAAGCTTACAAAATATATTACAAATGTTTTAATTGTATTTACAAATACAAAATATATGAAAATATAGACCTTTATGCAATAACAAGTAACATTTAATTAAACACGGTATCAAAATACATTCAATTTCTTCCACATATCTATAGATATTTGACAAATTGATTTAATTAAATTATAACCAATATTTAAAAACTTTGTGTATTCGGTGGCGTTTACAACATTGAACTGTACACACTAAAAGCAAGGCAAAACTCTACATAAGGGCAACTAAGTTTCTAAACTACACATCCTCTTGTTTGTACCTATGCGTTTGACCAGAACTCCTCGAATGTTAAACCTGGCAGAACAGTTGCCAAAGCTTTTTAATATGACTATCAATCTGTATTATGACTTAGATTACACAATTTTTTTACTGATTGTGACCCTAAGTGATGAATAATATTGGACAAAAATCCAACAAATAGATACTAGTTCTACTAAAATAGATACAAATATAAAAAAATACAACTTTACCAGAAATTCAATATTTACACAAATAAATTAATTAATGACCAGAAACACACTGTAAATGATATAAATATACACAAAAAGGCCTTTGGTGTAAAACTAATGAGATTGTCGAGGTATGATCAGATGCTCAAGAACAAGCTGTTTTAAGAAGGACTAGGTTGGCCACATTAGACAAAAGATGCCAATTGTTTCTAATGCTCTCTTAATGGAGACAAGTAATTGCAGGAATTAGTAGCTTGCATGCTTGCACAATTGATCACCCTGAATGAATGTGCTTTGACTAGGACTACTCTGTGACTAGACAGCTTGATTGTATGCTAACATGTGTGTGGCTGATTCGAGTGACTCAGAATGCAGAAAGCCGAAGATCTCTGGCGCCGTAATATGACACCATAAAACATGACAAGATCACAATTACTAGCCTTTAAATGAATTTTGAACTTGAAATGAATAAATACAAAGGGATTTAGTAAATATTAAATGAACTTTTGTACACTAGTTATGCAAATTCCGTTATGTTGTCACTTTTGGCAAAAGGTAATATTAATTACAATACTGTTCATGCATTCCTCATTGAACGTATTGTAACATAAGACTAAATATTGAATCGTAAGTAATTAAACAAGCACACCATGATACTTTCAACTATATTTTACTGAGTATGGTAATTATATAAAACAAAAAGGTTCGCTGTTTCACTGTAATTAATTGGATATTGCGGGGGAAGATTAAAAGAAATATTTCCACATTTAAATTCGAACTGTCTGCACCTTTCTAAATATACACACTGAAACCAAAATAAATACTAATCTAAACATATTTACATTTCACAAGGCCACGTGGTGAAACAATTATTTTTCTTTTCAGCTTTTCAAGGTTGGACATGTAAAGTCGGAGGTACGTACAGTGCTTGATAGTAACACCATTTTCAAGTGAGCAACATCACCAACAGGGGAAAAAAGCTCGACATAAGGTTGAGTCATTAATAAACTAATATTGAACAGAAGGCACATTTAAACAATTATAGCATGCCAACAGTAAAACGAGAGGCATATTACAAATCATGTATTGATTGAAGGGATAAACCGCATCTTCTGAGTCACATAGAAGGTAGTCCCTCAAGTTCTGAGAGATATTAAGTCACCACTTTGAACACATCACTCGGGATAATTTCGGAATCATATTATGACCAATTAGTAAATGGGTGGGGATGCGACAATGTGAGAGAAACTACAGTTTTCCCCTACATCATCATCAACAATCCACAATTAACCTTGTTTGTGTGGAATGAAAAAAATATTATAATTGTTTATAATATTCACTTCCGGGAAAATATTTTCACATATATACACTGCTTAATGTGCTGATAAATTACGGATCGATAACAATAACTACAGCTTGTGTTTTGAGCACAAAATGTCCAAAACAACAATTTGACAATTCATCAATACCATGCGTCTACAGAAAGCAATATCTTCGCCTATGAAAGCAACTTTTGGCAACACTCAAGCTTCTTTTGAAAAAGACATCAATTCAACACCGTTTGCCAAATTCTAATACAACACGCCTAATTCTGCAACACATTACAATGCGAAAAACAGCAACATCACATGAGGCCTGCATCCTAATTTCATAACTATAGATTTCTCATTTTCTATCACCAACATTTTTACGTGAATTTTAGAATATCTTTAGTTTTGCTCTGATATATTATCACGAAACACAAAATTTTTTACGAGAAACTTACTGTTAACAAGTTCTTGGGCTCACAGGCATCTGAAGCAGAATAACTTGTCTATTCTCTGAAGGATGACACTTGTTGATATGTCTGGTGAGACCCGGTGAATTACTGAAGGAACTGGGACAGTACTTACAATCATAGGCTTCAAGAGGACGAATATCTATTGGCATTACAGGCGCAGGAGGCGAGGGAAGCTGAGGTGGCAGCAGGTGCTTGGCCATTGCAGAAGTGAGATCACTTGCAGGTGTTACCGCTGTCCTGGACTGTAGGGCAGAGTTCACATGGTTGGCTTGATGTTTCCTCAAATAGGCCTGTCGTTTGAACTTCTTCCCACATTCTCCACACGAAAACTGTGGCTCTTGTCCCTCACCTGCTGTGTTGTTGGGAGACGGTGTCCGTCTGTCCATTACGGTCATTCCTGGAACCATTGTCTCTGAAGTGATGGTCTTACTTGTGGCTGTGTGCGTTGCGGTGGATTTACCATTAGGACGGGGTTTGTGCCATCTGCGATGAGAAGCCAAGTTGGCAGGACAATTAAAGACCTTGTCGCACTCAGGACATCGGTACTCAATGTGAACAATTCTTGAACATCTGTGAGAAGCCAACTGAAAAGCGTCGTCGTAAAATTCTTTACAGAGTTGGCAAATATAGTCCCCGATCTTGTTTTCAATTCTTTCAAGTTCGGCTCTAGCTTCAGGGGTGGCTTCTACAATGTTCAGGTTACTGTCAATGTCACCACACACAACCTCCTTAGTGTTGTCAGGTTCCTCTCCATCGTCCCAGTCTTTGATGATTGTGCCAGAGACAGGTGAAGACTTGTCTTCGTCAAACTGGATCTTTCGGGCTGATTTGGGTTTCTTGATGGACTTGGTTTTGGATGGGGTGATGCAGTCACCACTTGCACGCCTCTTGTTGGGACTGGAGGGTGCGGGACTGGACCTGGCTGACCCACTACTGGTAGACGAAGCTGTCGTACTAGTTGTGGTAGCCGCAGGGTGGTCACCATGTGGAGCAAGGTGATGTTTCCCCGGAGAGGACACACTCAGGCGATCGAAGGCAGAAAAGTAAAGGGGTGAGACATAAGGAGATCCCGTCCCCACAGACAAAGGTGAAGAAGATGATGCCAAAGAGGCAACACTTACTTTTGTTGCTGCCGCTGCTGCCAGCAGTCTGTTGTGAAACTGTTGTTCCTGTTGTTTCAGCTGGTTGACGAGATGGTCCTGGTAGACCGTGCCTCTGAGTGATGCATTGCTTGCTGTTATGTTGGATGGCAATGTGTTTCGTTGATGACTTATCAAGTCACGATGGTCAAGTGCACGAAGCAAGGCCAACGGGTGGTTGTGATTCCGGAGATCCTCGCGCTCTCTCGAGTGTCCGTACACACCACTTGGAACAGGAGAAGGTGCCGTTTCAATTGGTTTTGTTTCAGCCTTGGAAACGGTCGCCGGAATGTTCTTCGTGTTTGCAATGTTGACATTGTTTTCAGTGTCAATGTTGGCTGCCGAATGTGACACATCCCTAGATACGGTTGTCGTTGGGGATGTTTTATTTTTGGAATAGTTGATGACTTCCTCATTAGGATCCTGTCTGATACCATTGCTAGTACATCTGAAGCCATAATTGTCCAGTAATTTAAACTTGATTTGCAGCTGCTCACGCTTGAAGCTGTCGCTAAGCATCAGGTTGTCCGTGCGTACACCATTAAGTTTGTTCACTTGTTGTTTAGTATTGTCTGTGAGTCTTAAAGTGTCTGGCAGTGAGTCATCTGGCTTAAAAGTGAGATTAATTGGACTTTGTGAGAAGCCAGAGTCAGGTGAGCCATACTGGGTGTTGATGTGTTCTGGTTCCGAGCCGCTGTCGCTGTTAACGCTCTGTCGGTCTTCCTCAGAGGAATTGTGCCTCTGTCGGTACGAGGTGTACCATCCATTGCCTTTCCCTGCGCGCTTGACGAGAAATCCACGAGGCATGGTGCTACTTGATTTCTTCGATTTGTTCAACACACAAAGCTAAATGTCAATTCTGTTCTGTTAATTTCTCCCAAATGGCAGATGAGTTAATTTTCCGATGATGTGTCATTAATTTTAAATGACAAGTTCTGATTTGTTTTCTTCTGAATGATTAATTGATTGAGTCTGTTGTTCACTGGTGTTCAAAGACAGCGCACACACGATGGCGCAAATGAATACTGGAGTGACGAGATCAATACCGTGATGAATAATAAATAAATAAAAATAGTGTAAAGTTTGTACAAATAAAACTCTGCAAAAGTCACAGGAGCAAAAAAATGACTAGATGCTGTCTGACTAGTAAATGCAATAAACGCATTTAAATGTTGAGATCAGCTGCAAATCTTCTGCTTGCCTTGCAAAATGTGATGCAAAAATGTTTGCTCTTCTTCCTGTGCCAAACCAGGGCATCCTCCGCCTGTTCCAGTCTCAGATTGTGACTTAGTAACAGGTAAGAGTCGCTAATCTTCTGATAACTTCACTCTATTTCCGTCTCCAGGCGAAGGCAGAAATAAACATCAAGTCTGCAGTTGCACTCCAGGAAAGTTTGTGTTGTTGGTAATATAAGAAAGTGACTGTCGTAAACTTTTCTCCCGTATTGAATGAAAGCAGCTCCGTAACTTTTCTTCTTCTCCAAAGCGATGACTAGTTAGTGATGCAGGGTGACAACAAAGAGATTATGTTGCTGCCCAATAATGCCTGCATGAGTGTGCACACAGGGATGACTGCACTTGGAGAGTGACACAACTGATCTGAAGTCCTTCACTCCGGTGCCTTTACCTTTATAGCGGCAGCACGCGATGTCATTCAAGCACTGCCCATAGTTATGAATGGCTGAGTCGGTGACACACGCTGACTGTGCGATAACAATGAGTGATGATGCGTATGGCAGCAGGTCTATGGGAACTTGCTGGTAACAGTGCCGGAGCCCAGTGGTCCTGCTGCGACAGGGAGATGCTGCGAGTGACAGGGTCTCTGATCTATGGGTTTTTACCTTACTTGGGCCTTTTTGTCCATACCTACAGAATGTCACCTCGGCTCACTGCAGGCCACGCCCCTCCGCCTTCCTCGGAGGACGCGGTGTCTCAGGGACTATTGTTCTCCATGTGCTTCTCCACTTCAACCAAACATTGTGACAGCTGTCCCCAACACAAACAAAAGCAACATGCTCATTCTCTCTTTCCTAGTATTATCCCTCATAAAACTTCTAGGAACGACATCAGAGGGGGCGTTTAGCGTATAATTATTGCATTGACCAATTTGTTAAGGTTAGAACAAGATAACAACTTTTTCTTCAACTAGAAGATAGTATTTTACTCAAATTGCATTGTGAGATATCAGTAAAAGTCCTAGAAAAAATCTTTTTCATGAGGATGGCGTTTTGTTGGTAATATCAAGAACGAAGATCTATGCAACTGGTTCAGTTGTATTGTGTTTTATCATTTTTTCTTTGAAATTAAAGTCCATGAATTTTGTCGTCAACTACATGCATGAGTCATTGAATTTAACAGCAAACTATTTGAACTCGATAATTATTTTTAATCAGCAACAGTTTAACTTTGTTCCTTGGAATTGTTTTAATTTTTACAACAAAATATATGTTGGCGCCTCAAATACATTTCATACACCTTTTTCGTTCCTGTTATGCGAATAACCCCCTGGTACATTGTAGACAAAAATACCATTGTTGGGTAGACAAAAGTCGGGATCAGAATAATGAAGAGCTTCAGCGCGCAAGTGATTGGTTGTAGAGATATGGGAATTCATTCATAGTCATTGATAGCGTGCTGCCAGTCCATTTGTCGACCTATCACTGCATTACTGCACAGAGGAACAGCTTTGCCTCAAAGAATCTACCTGTTGTTACAAAGAAGTTGGGCAGCTTCTTTCAGAAGAGACAGGCAGCTCTGACGTGATGGAAAGAAAGGAGCTCTTTTGGGTTTAGTGCTGCCCCTTTCTGTAGCATCAAGAAACTCATTTTCTTAACTTCAAATGCCGAAAGAGAAAGAATATTACCAGGTAAAGGACAAGAAATGCTCGTCTGGGAAAGAGAGCTTTGGGTCATCTTGTCATAAGAATAAAAGTGGCAAAGAGGTGCATACTCTGGAGGCGAAACCTTCACATTCTAGAACTTCGCAAGACGGAACCATCCATCAGACATAAAAAAGAATGCCTCTGTTCTACTGACAACAAGGTTACCTATCCGATTAACCACAAAGCGCTTATCACGCTAAATATGAAATTTCTGAAGAAATGTACAGTCGAGGCCATTATCTCTTTCAACATAGTCTGTCAAGTTTCCTTCTGCAATGTCAGAAAACGAGTGACACTGCGCGGAGGTCTCCGTGGCTCTTTCCTTTGCGCAGTATCTTGTAATATTATTAAAACGCAATGTATTAGTGTGAAATCACCTCCAGGGATAGAAGTAACTGACAGTATATTGACTTTCTTTTCAGCAAAAGACAAACGTCAAGTAATTTTTTTGGGGTAAAACAACAATCCCCCGGTCAATGGACAGAGAAACACAATATCCGCCAACGTAAACTTGGCGTAATTAGGGGTGGGATCCTTTAATTAATTAAGCTGTGAGATCTAAGTCCTGTTTTGAATAGCCTACGTCAGAAATCGTGTTTCAAAGTTATTGTTACTCCGGTAACTATTGGCATTAACCACAATTAATTACATCACGAAGAGCTAGAAAGGAGACACGCCTTTATTAATAGTAATAATTCTGACCAGAATCCAGCTCAGAGGCACTGATTACATTCAGCGGTGAATTGAACAGGTAGGAGATGAGCAATGCAATGGATTCTCAGATAACCACCACCTAGTCCTAATTACATTACCTCACAGAGTAGAATTACATCACTCTAAAATATCTGCTTTCCTGGGTGTTTCATCACATTTCAATGTCCATTTAGAAAATCACTTTTTCTTTGTGAGAATTATGTGTGACATAAGACTTAGCGGTATTGCTGCTCGTTACGAAGGCATAAAGGTGAGGAGGGTTACTCCACCAATTCTTTTTCTGCCTGTTTAGTTCGGGTTGATAGAGTTCAGGAATTGTTTGCACCTGTCGCGTGGCTTTGGGTTGTTTTATTGCGGTTCATAATGGCATCAGCCATGCAGAAAGTTCACCCCGTTCCTCTTGAGTGACGCAAATCTTGGTACGAATCCGTAATGTCCAAGCAGTATCTGCGGGGGACCATATTGCCACAAAATAAGACACTTTCCTTATTCTAAGCAGCCGTAATTGTACTTTCACAAGTGGAAATCAAGTGTGAAGTTGATGAAATTGCTGCTGGTTTGTGCTTTGTATGAGAAAATTAGTGCTGCGTGAGAATAGGAAATGCAAGGTGATCGTCATTATGATCGAGAGCTCATTTGCATACAGGTGCACATGAAATTGGCTTGGCTTCCCTAGAATACTGAAAGGCTAAATTATCACATTTTACATAATAGTGATGCCTTCAGCTTCACAGCCACATTTCCCCGGATAACACTACACATTATCTACGTTTTTGAAGAGTTTTGTTTCATAATCCTGCGGGAATCATTTCATACGATCGATTACAGTTTGTCCCGTGTGTAAATTCTGTAATTGTTCAACAAATAGTTGCATATGAACTAAAGATAGTATCATTTCCGCCATCCAGTATTTTATTGAACAAAGCAGTGACCTGCCAAGCGTAAAAAAAACCCCTGATTTACCGGATGGAAATAAAAGTCCTTTTAAAAAAGGATGATTTTCCTTTGAGAGCAGACGAACGTTGACGGTTAAAGCCGCAGAAAATTCCTTGGCAGGTGATGTGAGATTTAAGGTTGCTGTACCCACTTGTGACGTGTTGTGACGTAAAACTCTCGTCAAAACACAGAGTTATGGTTCACTGACCACCAACTGTATTTTTACCCTCTTTAACCAAATTGAACTGTGGTCAATTGCAGTGCATTATGGTGGCCCATTGACAAATAGCA
>JBCAUG010024432.1:0-10547 GCA_038406175.1 Haplosyllis leylae
TGTGTGGTAATTTATTTCATTTTACTTAGTGCCATTTGTAATATTTTTGGTTCACTTTGTCATTTAATTAATTATAATGTAACTCAAAATGGCTTTCATTATTTATCATTGTAGTTAGTGGAGGCTTTTGCCCCCTTAAAACACTATTGCTTTAAGGTTTAATTTGCAGTGCTCAAACTGTTTTATCAACTGTGATTGTGCAATAAACTGTGATGTAAAAGAGATTCAAATATTTGTGGCTCATTTAAAAGGCATCTCCTGTTGGCGAGAGGTTCCAGGCCAAGTGCAGCCTGTGACATAAAATATGACATATTTACTTTTTTTACCATGACTCAATGAATATGACACTCAAACTTCAACTAGATATTGTGAATCAATATGCCACAAGAACACAACACCACCATTGTGTCGCGTTGCATCAAATTCTGTGATTGTATTTTTGTAAAATTTTGGTATACTTTTGAATTCCAACATGGGTTCTTCATGCAATACCACTGGGGACATTGAGTAGAGCCCATATCCATAATTAAGAAAAAACTAGGTTGCACTGTAAACCCTAATGTGGGCATTAATACGTGTAAAAATCGTTTAGAATCTCCTGAAACTCATTTCGGTTATAAAATTGTTGAGACTTTACCAAAATATTTTCTAACCTTCAGCTATTCCAAAAAGTTTTTCAAATAGTTAAAGATTTCTGGGATTATGGTTTCATAAAAATAATGACACCCTCGGCTATAGCCTTGGATGTACATTATTTTTGAGAAACTATTCACAATTAAGTCTTTAACTAACACTAAAAGTTGCCCAGAAAGTGTACATATTGCCTAAAATGATCCAAGTTGTTATTTTAAACCACATGTTTTTCTCAATTATTTATAGAATTAGAGCAATCTAGATTGAAAGAACTGTACTAAAATCACTTTTCAAACTAAAGGAAATCACTGAAAACAGTATCTTTGACATCCAAATTTGATACAAAGATTCTTAATTCTGGTAATGAAAGTTCAGTCCAAAGAAGGGGAAAAAAGCAAGAACATCGCTTGTTTAGAATCCCCTGAACCCCATTTTGAAATTTAACTAAATTTACTTTGGCCAAATTTGGTAACCATTTTGTTAAATTTTTCTTCGGATTTAGCGATCCAAATAAAGTGACATCTGCCAACAGGGGGATAGGGTAAGGGAGTCCAAAATAGCCCAGTGACGCGCTGAGGTGGTTTAGGTAATAAGTCATGTGTTAAAATGTCAAAAAGGTATCAAATGTCAAAAACTCAAACAGCTGGACCAGGGAGCAGGTTCACAAAAAAAAACTTGACACAATGAGGTTTACACATAGTGATGTCAGTTTTAATGTTACCTATGAAAGTTATCAAAATTGGTCGAAAACATATTTTATGGAAAATTTTTAGGAGCATTTTTATGACCATCATATATGACATCAAAATTAGCTCAGGCAGCAGCAAAAAAAAAAAATAATAATAATAATAATTTTTCCTTCGAAACAGGACATATGCTGACATCTGTATGCCCGGTTATCACTCAAAATTCCAAATGCCCTTTGCATAAAAATTCCTGTAATTATTTGACATTTCAAAAATTAGCACTTAATAACACAGCAAATGGCCAATTGGTCATACATTCAAAAATCCAAATAAGTCATGTAGAGCACGCTAGGCTACACCTGAGGACTGATTCTTGATCAAATAAGTGAATGCCAGGTACTTAACCTTTTTTGAATAAGTTGAAAATATCATCTGGGAAACTTTGTTTGATCCATTATTTTTATTTAAACTTATTTTCCGTGCAAAGATAAACCATCCTCCAGTACAGAAGGGCCAACCTAATTAAGTACATAGCATAATTCGGTCTATTTTTTACTTTGTAATGTATTTCTATCAGCCCACCAGCTATATTACCAATTATGAAGCAGTAATTTAGTTTCTCCTGTCATGTAATTCCACAATGAATTGATAATAACCCCAAGCAATTTACTGTACGAAACTGTATTCCTTTTTACCTTAAAAAGAGCATTTTACAATAAGTCAGGCAAACTGGGAAACAATAAAAGGAATATGGTTTATTGATCCATTCGTTTGATCATAATATCCACTTAAAATGGATCTATAGGAGGAACATCTTGTGTGTTAAGATGAAGAAGCGCGATCCATTTGCGGTGTTCCTTTTCTGGTCCCACTCTTTACACGTTTCCCAGTTGAATAAGTGTGTCTTTTTAGATTGTCTCACAATATAACATCCATATGATCTCTTGCTTTGTCTCTCAAACAAGATTTGGTCGGGTTTTTTAATGACAAGAAAATGCTGAGAATGAGCTGTGCAAGCAAGGTACGCTAGTCTGGCGAATTACTTTCATGCAGTGCTTCATCCAATTTTAATTTATTGTTTGTAATCTTGTCGAACAGATGAGATAAATTCAATCTCCATTCTCAATCTACGCTTATAAATTATTCAGAATGCTTCGTAAAGATCAAGTATAATTTACTATAATTATCAGTCCGAGTTAATTAATACAATTTGACTTCATGTTCTCTAATGAAATATTTCTGTAGCCTGACAGTGTTTTCAATCATCAAATCAATTACCAGGGAAATAATCTAAAAGTTGTTAACTCTCTGCTTGAGGTTCTAATTTCCTAATTTTCAGGAGGAGTAATTGATTTTTAAATTCATATCATTAGCAACAAGAAACCAGAAACAATGGCAACTAAGCTGAAAAATGTAAAAGTTAAAATCAGTTGTAATTATTGGTATTTTGACGGACGAGAAATTGTAGTCGTCCTTACAAAATGTTAAGTTCTTCTTTCTATCATTAGCAACTTGGGAAGCACAACCTGGAATGTAACTGAAATTTCCTTTCTCCATACATCTTTTATCTCCAAGGAAGGGAGACAGTGATACAGATATTCATCTCCTGACAGATATTTTTGGTCACACATTCAAAATAATACTGACACTTGAATAGAATACTTTAACTAAATAAGAGGAGAACGAATGCACAAAGAAATACCCAAAAAGCTCACGATTTTGATTTTATGTCTGCCTTGCTATTCTATGTACACAAAAGTACTTACACATTTTGTCTTTACGACACTTCTGACTGCAAACAACGATCACTTACCTGAAATATAAAGATTTTTTTAATGACACGCAAGTGATATTGAAAATATCGTACCTGGTTATTCGTGCAATTGATACTCTTCTTCTTTGACTGCTGACTGGTCGTCGAAGCTCCCCAATGGAACATGAATTGTGTTGAATTTAATACCGTAAAATATTTTTGTAATGTTGTAACATAAGTCTACTAAAAGTATTGCATCTTTTCTCTGAGAAAATATATTCTAGTTATTCCCACTTGTTGTCACCAATTAGCAGAATAGTTACATATGAATAGGGATTAATAAGGAAACCTTATTTTTACAGGGCTGCAACACACCGATAAAGATAAAATTCTCTGAGTTATCTCTGTGTTCTTACCTTAGTCCGTGTTGGTTTTTTGGCATTAAATAACATTTATTCCACTAGCACTATAGATATACCACTAATAATCCCTAAAAACTACAATCAGAGTAACCTCATTCCATTTCCCAGTACATCAAATCAAAATTTACTGAAAAAGTCAGAAGATCATGGAAATATCCCGACAAAATCCTGGTGTATCCCAACTGTTAAAACTTCAAAATTTTCCCTGTGTTGTAGGTAAATTTCTCTGTGTAAAAAGAAGTTTAATATTTTTGCGAAAATTCCCTGTGTTTTCTCTGTATGGTAAAATGAATATCCAAATTCCCTGTTTCCCTGTGCCATGGCAACCCTGTTGTACATTTTTACTTATTGCTTAGTCAATCAATTAGACGATAACGTCTCAACTAATCACAGAACCGCTGTGGGGGATTCCACATGTTGATGAAGACTGAGAACTTCGAGTTCCACGAGTCGAACGACTTAAATAAATTTAGTTGCATAAGAGTCTTTGGATGAGAGGAGTGAAATAAGTCACCAAAAGCTGCCACAACTACAATGTAATTTGTGGGGAAACTCGTGAGACGGATGCAATGAAACTTTTCTCTTTCTCGTTGCAAAATAAGAATGACAAACAAAATATGAGTTGATTCAATGGATGTCACCTAGTTCATAACAAACCAAATCGAACAAAGTACATCGTCCTTGCAGATGCTTCTCGTTGTTTTTATTTTATTGCCCTGATATTACCAAAACACTTTTTGCTTTCATTTTCAAATTCGTGTAATTGTAAGATATATATTAGGTTTTTGGAAATCCTGGTTCAAAGTGACGGGCTTTTCATGAACTACTTAAACTGATTGCTTTTGACTTTGGTCCAATTTTTTTCACTGATTTGTATAATTCACAATAAGATGCACACCAAAATCCACCAACAGTCACTTTACGAATAAGCTAAGCATGTCAACTGAAATAAGCAAGTATTTAAAAATTCATGTATCCAATTGAAAAATAATATTTTTTTATATGCAGCAATATTGCCAATAATAACCAACTTGTTGCAATCTTGAAAGGTCCTGCCAAACGATGTGTACAACTCTAATTTTAGCGATTCTGTACGCCGTGGTTGTACCAGTCTCTGTGACGTACAAAGTAATATTGTACAAAGATAATTGGAATTCCTGAAACCAGATTACAAAATTATCCACCATGGTACAAGAAAGATTCACATTGTAGCAGTTTCAATCTTCCGCAGATAATTTAGTAAACGTGGAAAATTACTTTGCATGGGCTGAATTAATATAATTGTTTCAACCTGGAAGTGTTCCAAAGTTTGACACAAAACTTATCCTGAAATGTCTTTGAGGTTCACGGACCTGTAACAAAAGTATACGTAATGACTCATCATATCAAGATAAATTTATTCGGCAAAACTTCTTCTAGCTAAGTACAATGGAGTCGCTGGTATGAATCAAGAGCAACCACATTCATTGTTACAATGGTCCCCCAAAGATCATTTGAAAGACTCGTGCTTAAACTCTGTCCTATGTACAAGTCTTTATATTCACCGTTATAAATGTATGTGAGAAACCATACTTCTTCAAAGACGTAACTTGACTTTTTATCTCACACAAAGATTGGCAGCACAGATGTACAAAAGATCAAGTGTAAAAACGACATGTTTCATACACTATGATTTTCAAAGGAAAACACGTCTCACAGTCGTAAACTACCATGTATCCAGTACTGTGTGCACTAATTGTCATGGCAAAATTCTTGGACATTTCTCTGACCTGGTCAGTTTGTTCCATGACAATTCCTCGATCCAGTGATAATGTTTGACACTCGATCCAGTGAAAATATTTGACACTGGGCGAAGATTAGGATGGGCGCAATGCACAGTCAGAAACATGCGTTTTGGTGTCTGACCTACTTCTTTGGTTTTCATAAAACTGGACAGTTCGTCTTAAGAGCAGGAACACATACCCTCCAAATGGAGAAGAGCCTTATTGAGAAAGGTTAATCGTGGATTAAAGGTGCTTCACACGTGTTAATCTTCCCTGGAGTCTACTTCCCTACAGCTACACTTTTCATCAGGGACTCCTAAACAGATCCTTTCCAGGCATATTGCAATTTACTTGAAAAGTAGTTGATCCAACATGTTCCTTGAACATTTAGCCCTGACTTCAAGACATTTGGTCTCAACCTGGAATAGTGTTCATCGTTCACTTATAATTGCACGTGAAACAAACTTGTCAATAATTTCAACAAATTTTATGACCTGGCAAATATTTAACAATCTATGTTTGCTTTTATTTGTGACTATATCTACAATGTTTATCTTCAAGCACTCTCACAACAAATCTGCTCCCGTCGCCCGGATACACCATGAACTTCGTAAACAGATGTCGGTTAATATAAACATGCAGGCAAGAAATAACTTTGCTTTTCATTCAGTTTGAATTGTCACAAAACAGGCAAAAATTGCCACTTTCAAAGGCTTATTTGTCTTGCAGCTACAATCCCATACATTTCGTCAAAAAAACAGATTCTCAGTGTAGTATGCCAATAGTATCTCTTTGAATTCTTTATTAAAATATAGATCTACCATACTGATTCCGCGACGGTAACCTTTTACCAATACGCTGATACATGTGGTATATGGTGTGATAGAAGTAGTGAGAGGTTTTGTTCAGACTAGAAGATGCGTCCATGATTTTTGAATGTTCTCCATCAGCGCCAAAGAGCGTTGTCACTTAGTGTTTGTAAATTGGAGTAAATTACAGTCAATAATAAATTGTAGTTGTGTCCTCATTGGTTACTGACAGGATTTTTTGTTTCCATTTTCATAAAATACGTTTAGTTGGCGCCTAGGCCGCTAGAAGCTTGGGAGTCACCAGTGAAGTCCCTTCGCCACTATTAATTTGAAAGATTCCATTCAACATATTATTTCTAAAGTCTGGGAATTAACTACTGACAGTTACAAAATAATACCGCGAAGAATCTTTCTTGCCTCTTTTCTTGAATGATTGGCTCCGTAATGGGGTCAGACAAATTTCATCATCATGATTATGTCAAGATTTGGCAGACAAAATTGCTCTCTAGTAATCAAGTAAATTTGATTTCTAAATTGCGACATGAGGTAAAAGTGGAACGGATTATCATAGAGTCTGAATCCAGTCAGCTGTAAGAAATTACAAGTTGTGCCACTTCAAAGTGATAGTGCAACGGTCGGCAAGGCAGTTCTGCTGATTACAACACAAGTCTTTGCGGTGTAACTAAGTTAAGGGTCTCTAGATTCAGGAAAAGGTCCCTAATGCATTCCACACATGAAAAGAACATTTTCTGTTCACAAAGTAAACTTCTTTTCCTTTCTATGGCAAAATAGATCTAATCTGAGGCATTCAAAAAGGTCAACACTCTTTGCATTTTGTGAACAGTACGCGGAGAATAAAATCTTTCAAAAAGTTGCAAAAAAAAATTGCAAACGTTTCACAAGTGTCCTTTGGTAATTCAACACCAAAAAATGGTATAATTTTAAGAATTTGCGTTTATCCGCTGCTACTTCAGGTGTGACTTTCTCTTCGAGGATTGATTCTCTTCAGTGATGCCTTAACAAGAAACAAACTGTTATATGTACTGGATAATTTACCAAAACCGAAGCCAAGTTTTATCCCATCAATTTATTGCTCGACTTTCTGAACCGAAAAATGTCATTTGTTCATTTAGGAATCAAATGCAGCGGAACGGTCATTTACCTGTTCTCACTAGAACAATGTGGTGGTAATGGTTTGTCCATTGAATATTAGCAAGCAATCCGACTGACAGTGAAATACTACTGCCACTCCTTCAGTACAAATTATAAACGTTAGTTTTATGGGGCATTGCCATTAAGGTTATCGGACCAAATTACGATCAAATATTTGCCTTGCATTTGCCAAGCAGCTAATCCAGCTGTGATTGACCTTGCCGTTACTTCTTGCTTCTAATGGCTTTCGACAAAATGATCATTTATATTTGATGAGATGCTTCATATACTAACTGCCCGGTAGGCTGTCTTCGTTGCTTACAACATTAATCTCATCGTACTTTCTTTTGCAATTAGTTTCTAGGGCATATTCTTGTGGAATAACACCACCACCATGAGCAGTGACAAAGAAAGAGATAGCGTGTAGATGAAAAATGCTTGTATCCCTTAATGGATGTGTTCTTTCATTTTTGCCCTGGAGAATTGATGCATCCATGAACAACGCCGCTCTTTTCAAAAAGAATTTGACTCCACTGTACATAAGATTATTCACATAGGGATATTTCAGTTGAACAGGCTACCATTTTCAGCCGCCCTTGTGTGTGTAGATTAAACTTTGAAAGATTGATCAATTTTACAGTTTTTACAAATTCAAATTCAAATGTGTGAAGTGTCGTAATTGTTCAAATTTTCAATGAATATTCTAACAGATGTTAGAAACACCCAACCCAATGAGTTTAATTTACACTTAATTCTATATCATTATTTTGTTGTACCAAACATTGTTGAGGTGTTAACAAAACAGCATTGTAAATTAGTATCCGTGCAAATGATTGGATAGCCGAAAGTGCGATCATTTTGAGGTCGATGTTTTGATTATTGGGTTTCTTTATAAATTCTTTGCGCTCTTCAAGATAGAAGACACATCCAACAAAAAAGTGACATTCAACCCTTAGTTGAAGTATTCCCTCTCAAAACTATGTAAAAATGGTTCTATTACTTTTAGTGCAATTGGAAAACAAGTATTTTTCAGGTCCTAGCTCCCTTTGAAAAGTTCATTGTTTCTTAATTTAGGTTTGGAGGACGCCTCTATTTTTGATATCTTCATTGTGCTTTTGGAATATTCTGGATTGGAAGAGCCTCAAATTTACAATTTCTAACTTCTCGATGTCTGTTTTTGGAGAAACTCTTTCAATAAACTCATTAATTTCACATATATCACTTGTTTTTAACCATTTTCAACTCATAAAAATGTGTTTTGGTAGGCGCTGACAAAGACTTCCTTTGTTGGGCGTGTGAAAAAGAACCATTCCATTTTTTGTACGTCTCTAATATTGATATTGCTGGTGTATTCTACAACTCAATACAACCTGCATAGGCTTCTGCTTGGAATTTCAGTGGTTTGCAAATCTAATTTATTTGCACAATTAGGTGAACACCCTATGGCCTGGACGCACGCTGCGATTAGTAAAATACAATGTACAAAATAGGTACATATTGTTACTGACCACGTACGTAGTACAAGGGGAAAACCTTTTTATAGTTGTCTTATTCTGTTCAGGGAGGGAGGGGGAGCCATCCCAACCCACCCTCCAGTCAGGTGGGTAAGGGACCCACCCAGTCAATTACCTCCAGTCAGGTGGACAGGAGACCTGTGTCACCCCACTCCACCCTCCCTCCCCCCTGACTGGGTATGTAAGGGAAAATCCCACCCACCCATCCTCAGCAAGGTAGGAAGGAGACCTGTCCCGCTCCACCCCTAGTGGAAGAACCAGTGAAAGGACATCCCAGGAAGGAGGCCCCAAACCCCCGCCCCAGTTAGGACTGGTCTGATCTGGCATGATCACCAAGTCTGGAATGATCAGTAAGGAAAAAATATCAGGCAGTGAAAGTTTCACCAGGTGGCTTGTTGGTGCGAAGGGTGCGAGGGGTGCAAAGGGTGCGACGGGTGTGAAGGGTGCAAGGGGTGCGAGGGGTGCAAAGGGTGTGAAGGGTGCAAAAGGTGCAAAGGCAATTATAAACTAGGTTTTTGGGTCCCCACCACACTAGGTCATAAAATGTTTGATTACATAATGTTATCTTGAGGTGTCCCCACCACCCCCATGTATAACCATCACCCTAACTACAGTCACTGAGCCGCAAAAGGCCTTTATAGGTCCCCACCATGGGCCCAAAATTTCAGGGAAAAAACTGTCAATCAACCCGTTAGGTGACTCTAATGAGCCACCAACAAGGATTAGGGATGGGGGGGGGGCGTGGTCGGTATTGCATTGTAATGTTGATCGAAGGTTGTCTTCTTCAAATTATAAGAAATTTTCACAAGCGGAGTCACCTGTGTAGACAAAATAAGAGCCAAAATTATGATAATCCACTTGACAGTGGTGAGTAACGGTAATATGGTATTCGTATTTGAAGCCAAGACAGTTTACCTTCTGAAATGTAATAAGAGCAAATAACTCTCTAAACTGACCCAAAGCTGGACTCGTGTCAGGTAATCCAGAATATATTAACTACCGAGTACGGATTATACGGCTTAAAACCCGGTCAAAGTTATATTTCTATTTTGCTCCTGTGGACCATCCACAGTCGATCAATTATTGAAGCTACACTGAAGGCTTTTACTGCTTGCAGCGAAAACCCATTGGACAAATAGCCTGTACTTGCATTGTTCTTGACATTATTATCGTGTTTATTTTGCATACAATGCTGCCGTCGAAGTGAAGCACTAAAGCCTTTTACATTCCTTGAAGCATAATGTTTTTATATTTCTTCAATGGTAATACTGATGATCGTTTGATGTTATTGATAGAAACTATCGAAATTTGTTGAAAGAAATTTTCTCTTTGCTATCTCAGCCACAAGGAAATATTTACATCTGTAAAAAGCTATCAACTTCGAATTCACGAGAAAATAAAAGAAACTTTGACGTCCCACTTTTTGCCCAACCTATAGCACAAAATAACACTTTTAGCCTACATATATTGCGTAAGTCAGGTCACACTTCGGTGACAATAATCCTCCAGTTTGATGTCGTTTTGCAGCAACATACTGGTTGCATGTATCATTTCTCTAGATTACCTTCAGTGCGTCCCTGGGGAGTCATATCTATATGTCCTCACCATCATACAAAGTACTGAACAAGCAGCTGTTAGAGCTATAATGTTATCCGGACAATAAACACATCGCATGACTCCCATTTTTATTAATTATTCTGCTGTCTAGACTGCTTATCATAATTTCGTTCATCATTTACATTTGTAATGCTGTAATAGTATATTTTTGACGCAGTAATACCAGCATCAGCTACAAACTAGCGCCACGGTACCTAG
>JBCAUG010024443.1:0-10546 GCA_038406175.1 Haplosyllis leylae
CCCCCAGCTGAGGACCTCCCTTGGCTGAGTACCCCCTAGTGATTACCCCCCTCCCTCCCCCAACTGAGTACCCCCCACCCCCGGCTGTGGGACTGAGTACCCCACCAGCTATGGACCTGAGTACCCCATGTTTAACAGACATACGCATGTGAAAATATAACCTCCCTCCGTACTAAGTACGCGGCCGGTAATAATGTTAATTGTACTTGTGAGAGGTCACCTGGCGGATGTTGCACAGAAAGGAGGATACATGAATTAAAGGGACAGATTGCGGGTAGGAGTGTTGTATACTAATACTGGGAAACACTGATTGACGCTCAGACTGACACAGTAGGTGATTCATGCACCGACTCATGCATAGACTTGCGTGCAGAGAGAGGCACAATTGACTTTTCCCTAAATGGAGGTACATTCTATAGATTTCACAGAATCATGAGAAAACAAAGACTATCCATCAGTAAATTGTTTCCCCCAGTGGGAAGAAGTCCAAGAAGTCCAAGAATCAATAGAGCATGACTATATAAGTCAGCATGCAGTTCATTAAAGTCAGAGGCCATGGGTTCAACTCCCACTGGGGTAACATTTCAGTGGCAGATGCAGGATTTCCCAGAGGGGCACTATTTGACCAATTTTTCCCGAAAACTGCATGAAAATGAAAAAATATTGGCTCAGAAGGGGGCGGGTTCGGGTCCCGTGCACCCCCTAGATCTGCCAATGCTTTTTGCTGCTGGATTTTTTCTTGTTCTCTCATGATTCTGTAAGATTCTACAGAAAACATCTCAATTTAAGGAAAACTCAAATAGGTGGTGTTGACACACAGACTTGCAAAAACCAGTATCTATAGCAAAGTGTATTTAAGAAAAACTCGAAGGTCTTCTTCAAACCTAGTGACAAGGTGTGACAAATATCATGACCAAACACACGGAACCCTGGAAAAAGAAAGCAAATGGAACGATTCTCGCAGATGGTTGTGGGGGACACACTCAGATTTTTCCTAAATTCCAAATTTATGTTCATTTAGCTGATATAATTAACTCAATTAGTTCAACTAACTCAATATAACAAATTCGTTTTGCTCTACAGAAACAAATTTTGTAGCAAACAGTACTGTACTGATTCATACAACAGGGCATTTTTATAAATACGAAAAAGTATTTGTGTGTTCAGTCGCATCTATGAAGCATTCTGTTCTAAAAAAAAAAACTAGCAGTTTCTTCTACTCACTTTTTCAAAACTAATTAACTCTTAACAGAATTTGTTAGATCAAAAAGATCAAATTTAGGAAAAAACTCCCATGAGGAGATTTTTATAGATTTACATGTTTATTTTTTTTTCAGGACGAATTCTAGGGTTGCACATGACCAAAAGTATGCTTTTAGGGTCCCAGATGGGGTTCTGATTCATAGATATGGCACATTTGAGTTTTTCACGATGGGCATTTGTCAGATTATCTGACAGATCTTTGCGCAAGGAAGAGCAAAAAAAAATTCTTCAAAAATTGCCCCCAGTTGGGTATGAAACCAGGACCTCCAGATCCTGTGACCAATGCTTTACCCCTGAGCTAGGGGGTTATCTGTTGGGTGGGAGATTTCTGAAGTGAGCATTGTTTCATGCACCACTTCACGTGTTGGACATTGTTCATTTCTAGAATCAATTGAGCATGACTTTTTTCAGCTATGAAGATTCAGGCTGGCAAGTGAATGTTGACTTAGCTCAGGGCTAGAGCACTGGTCTTAGGATCCTGAGGTCCTGGTTTCAAGCCCCACTGGGGACAATTTTTGATGAATGTTTTTTTTTTTGCCCTTTCCTGTGCAAGGATCTGTCAGATAATCTGACAGAAACACCTATCGTGAAAAACTCAATTGGGTAGACCATGACTACCATGCTTGGATTTCTCGGATTTAATCCTATTGAAATAGTTCATTTTTAATCTTTCAAAATTTGGACTAGATATGACTTCAATTACAAATTGTGTAATTCTTAGTCTTTAATATTACGTTATTTTAAACTGTTGATTAACCTAACCTCCCCCCCCAACCCAGAATTCTTCCGTTCTCATGCAGTTTTGGGGGGGGACAATTGACCAAATAATAGGTTGATGCCCCCGTCTGGGAAATCCTAGATCCGTCATTGCTAATTAGTGTAAACTGTTGGTATATTTTATCAAAATTTCTAACAGTTTCTTGTTTTCAATATTCAATTAGACAAAGATACAGTGAAAATCCTTTAGTTTGTAAATAGTAAAAAGTATTTATTTGGGTAAAATATCAGTTTTTTGTTTTCAATATTCAATCAGACAAAGATACAGTGAAAATCCTTTAGTTTGTAAATAGTAAAAAATATTTATTTTGGTAAAATATCGTTTTTTACATTTTTGAGTGTAAAAATAAAAACTTCGATACATACTATGTCTCATAAAAAGATCTAAATCAGTTTTAAAAATACAAGTGTACAAAATTTGCAGAATTGTATTGACAGGTTAGAATTGTAAATCTAGATAAAAATTTGTTAGAGCATATCAACACTATTCCCCCAATATATTTCAAATCTAACTCTAACCAGACAATTCAAGTTTAAAAGTCCCACATGACGATCGTGCAATTGTTCTCATCATGCACGCGCACACATTATTCATTAAAGGCGCTGGCGTGTGGATGGAGCACCCTCGAGAAATGGATCTGCCGAACATGTATTCAATGATATATTTCAGTAATTAATGTTCACCTGGCAAATATACCTTCTAGTATTTGGTTTGACATTCAAATTTTGAAACTCCCTATTTTGATTTCTTCGTATTTTTCACATTCAACTTTGCGGTTATCTTCGTTTGTGGACATTTTTTTAAATCCAATATAAGTCTTCATTTACATGTAAGCAACATTGTCAACACCCATGGACATCTGAAATTGTAAGCAATGTATAACGTTACATTAATAAAGATGTCTTTCTCTTGAAAAGAGATTAATTATGTCTGATAAGATACAATTCCATTTTTACCTTAACATCATTTGGACTCAAACCATTTTCCATTCCGTCCTTGGAAAGTCCATGTGGATCCACCTCGAACGGAGACAAGTGATGAACGCGTGCTCTGTGTTTAGGCAATGCTGGTCCCCAATATACTGAAGGATGTGTCAACTTGTAAAATCTCTGCAAGAAAGAATTTTTAATTTAAGTTCCATGTAGAATATTCAATACTAAATTCTTAATATCTACTTTAGTCCTTGGATCGCATTTTACCCCGAGTCTAACCTGTACATTTTTCCTTTTGCTTTTGAGTTGCAAGCCATCTGTTGCGAAATAGTCGAAGAATAAAAATTCACTTGCCTCACCAAAGGATCCTTCAACAAAGAAGAACATGCCAATCATAGTAATGATAATCCCGGCAATTACAACCAATGTCATGATCCAGCCAATAGCATCTCCCCACGTTGGGTATTCGTATGAACCATACGTTGCTGGCGAATAATCGTACCAAGAGAAGATCATAATGAAGAGCGCTCCTGTAAAAAAAGAGTATTTTGATTAAGTCTTCCTCTTTGTTAGATCTACCTAATCTTGTGCATCCCCAGCAACTGTATCCATAATTTCGATTCTCATCAGATCAAGCAAATGGTCACAGGGGTTTTGTCCCCGAACGGCCATTTTCTAATTGGAGACACTTATTAAATTGGAATTCCAATTCCCACAAAGATGCCATAGCAAAAACAAGTCATCTGGACCAAAGGATTTGGTAAACGGAACGTACCAGCGGGAGTGAAGATACACCAGTTAATCATCCACCAAGGAGCACAGGATTTCCACGGGAAACATCTGCAAGTCGTTTTACCAAGCATCACTTCAATATCTTCTTTGTATTTGAAAACACCTAAGGGGAAACAAGAAAGCTCTATGTCACTGAAAGTAACAAAAATAACTTGGGACAACCGTCACAGGATAAAACTTTTCTTTGACCACTACAGGAAGACTTGATTTTACGAGTGTGTTTCAACCTAGAAATTTAATTATGCCACCTATTCTTTTGTCAATATCTTATTCTGTTGTAACGATGTGGTAGTGGTCATTTGTAATAAGAGATTTTTGTACCGTATACGTATCCTATGCAGATACATTCAAGGAAAGCAATCACCAACACGTTCCAACCTCCTGAGTAAGTGTCCATCAACTGGAGCAAGTAACTGCCTCCCTGTAACATGTAACGTGAAATTTGTAACATGATGGATATTTTGTAAAATTGCTGCAAAAATAAAGTTTTTAATTTTGTGACAATACCGGAAAAGAAAAAATTCTCGAAATAGTAATCACCAAATTAAAAAAGCGAATCCAAGCGATGAATCACCTGTCCATTTTGGATAGCAGCTAACTGAAACATTAATCTAGTATTCCCCTGCCCGTCTGTTTTGACAGGCAAACATATATTACTTTTTGACTGCAATGCACTTTTTAGCTGTGTCCATTGTTCAAAATGGAAAAGTGATACGGCAATCTGCTTTCATCGAGATAATCGAAAAGAGATAAGGACATTTTCGCAATGAGATCTGCACTACAGTTTTTATATTTAGCTTTAAATTTGTACTAACCTCGGTACATAGTGGTATTCCGCAGATGAACATCACTAAAGATGTAACGAGAATCACCAACCCCTTCTTTTGCCTTAGTTTCGGGAACTGGTCCATGAACGCTGTGGTAACGGTTTCTACCAGAGCAAACTACAAGTGAAAAATGGAGAAACGGCAATAGTAAAATGTTGACTATGTTAACTTAAAGTTGTTTGGAACAAAATCTGTAATGTCAGTCCATGGCCTATTCGAACATTTATCTGCAAACTAATCTGAGACTAATGATAATACGACAGTGGGGTCTCTGATGTTTCAGACCAGACTTTACAGATTGAAATTGTCTGTTACAACAGGGAGTCAATTCTACCTTCTCATTGGCTATTATGCCTCATATTCTTCTGAAAAATCCCAATTGTAATGGCAGCCCTGTGCGGCTCAACCTTGTGGTTGGAGGACACACACTCTCTGTGCGGAACACTTAACAGTGGGTACCAACAATGCATGCTTATGTGTACGGGTACCAGTATGTGTCTCAAAAACGCAAACTGAGGATCGAGGAGGTAATGGCAGTATGCAAGCAAGGGATTCACCCTGGTACATAAACCAATTTTAGAAACTGTTCGTTTCAGTCTGTTTTGTTTCAGAAAAGTATTTTAGTAGTTTTGTACAAACCTCAGAATCCAATCCTAATGTGATCAGCATGAGGAAAAAGAGAATGGACCAAAGGGGAGAGACAGGCATCTTACTTACAGCATATGGATAAACAATGAATGCAAGGCCAACCCCTGAAAGTGACACAGTTAAATATTAAGACATTTCTCTTATTGAAAGTGAATAGATTTTGGTAAGTTTTCCTGGTTTTAATAACTGAAGAAGTGAAGCTGGAGAAATAAATTACCACTGTCTGTTACATCTTTTACTGATGTTTGCTCTTGATCAGCGAGGTAACCAAGGAAGGAGAAAACGACGAAACCAGCAAAAAACGATGTCAAACAGTTTCCGAGTGATACAATCAGAGAATCCCTGTTGGACATAAATATAAGCTTGAAGAAATTTCTTGTAAACTGAATATATATTCATGGAAACTTGTCGTTTTACTTGTCCATAAAGATTAAAAATATTAAAATAGAACTTTTTAAATCTCTTACGTCAGACAGTCATTGTGGAATCTGTTGTACGAGGATAATGCTATCAAGCCTCCCCAAGACGCAGAAAGAGAGAAGAAAATTTGTACTGCTGCGTCCTTCCACACTTCTGCCTCTGATAGTTTATCTGTATCAGGATCCAAAATATAGAACTCGATTCCTTTACCATGACCATCCAGAGTAAGTCCTCGAACGAACAGTATCACCAGTACAAGGTACGGGAAAAGTGCTGTGAAATATACCACCTACAAATACAAAAAAACATTCATCCCTCCTCATACCTCTAAACCTACATATTTGTGTTTATCAGAAAGAGTGACGTTTTTACTGATGCATGTATCTATGACCAATTGAGATTGTAAATAAATACTCAGTCATGACTGTAAGAGAGAATTCAAACAGCTCTCACTTTTCCAGAAGACTTTATTCCCTTAATAAGGGAGAGGCATACAACTATCCAAGCGAGGAGAAGACAAAGCAACAGCTCCCATCTGACGGCTCCCAGATCACCAATGCCATCAGATTCGTAATACCCCAGCGCACGTCCACTGCAGAACAATAGCAAATTATAACCAGTTCGGACATAGTGTTTCTAAATTGCAATTACTTTGTAGATCTATCTTAAATCTGATCACTTAGGAAGTTAAGTAATTAACTTACTAGAAGTACTCCTCGCTCGGCAGGCGAGATTTCAAGTTATGTTCCTCCTCTGCCAGAGTCGCGTTCCAAAATCCAACAGGAGTCGAGTTGGTTGAGTCATTGTAACAAACACCGTTGTCAGCAGGGTAGAAATCGTATTCTTGACAGTGTGTTATGTTTTCTATTGATTTGTTTAATTTTAGGGAGCACCCTACAAAATGTTTTATTGTTTTCCTTACAAAATAAGAAACGTGGTATAATTACACTAATCATTTGTCTCTATAAGTGTAGTTTATTACCATCACAACTCTTCAAAAGAACAGTAGTCTTTGTATGTACGTCGTTTTCACTGGTTTTCACGTGGGGAAGCTAATTTATTGCCAAACGCGTGAGAATACCCGTACAAGCGGGAACTTACATTCTGTGTTATAATCTGGATCGTCGCAATTTTCCCAGGGCAGACTACTTGTAAAACTGGAGAATAAATAGAACAAGGCCCAGGCAATAATCATGTTGTAGTAGCAGGCAACCAGCGCCGATACAATAACCATACCAGTTCCAATACCTGGAATAAAGCTTAGTATTTTAAGTTTAATGCATGTGTAGGAATATATTCATCTGAGAAAGGCAACTTATTGAAAGAAATGATTTCATTGAATGACTCTGAATTGTACTGCATCCTTTAAATTAGTATCCTGGAAGAAGTAACTCCCACCTTTGAAGATAGGGGCCATCTCCCAACATGTCAAGGGTCCACTACTTGTGTACTGTCCCAAGCTCAGTTCCAAGAAAAAGATGGGCATTCCCACAAATAACAACATGATGCAGTACGGAATGAAAAACACAGCTGAAATGAAGGTCCACGTGGTATATCTATTTCGTTTCAAAAAATTGAATAAACAATGGAAATTAAGATATTAAATTTGTGTTGAATTTACTGAGCGAACTAAATTACTTACCACCGCCATTTTTGAAGCACAAGTACGGGAATCTCCAAACATTACCAAGACCTAAAGAGTGAACAAATAAATGAATTGGTTCATATTCTGTTCTTGTAGTCATCTTCTTGAGTATATGGCCAGAAACAATGAAAATGAATCTACTTTTCTTACCAACTGCATAACCTAAACAAGCCAGCAAGAAATCCAATCGACCAGTCCAATTTCCTCTTTCTTCATTCTCATCTTTGGAAAAATCCTGAGCCATAGAGTCATCAGATGCATACTGAAAAGGCAAAGTCCATAATTATTTGAAGTCCCTCCGCAGAATGGTGCCATTATCCTTTATCTACTTGCCTTCCTTTATCTAACTGCACTCGGTACAAAAATGCGCATTATGTAGAACTGTATGGAATAGTTTCACCTTTTTAGAAATATATCAAATCAACGCACTCACCCTCTTCAATTGTCCACCACGCTACAATAAAAGAAGAAAAAAATTAGTTTTGTTCAGAAATACTATATAATACATTCATGTACATAAAGATTACCATATCGGTAAATTTTACACTGCCCTCTCTTAATTCTCAAAGTGTCAAAAGCTTTTCCTGAACACTATTACACTAATTTAGTTTTCCGTTCTTGTTTGTAGATCTATTCAATTTCATATTGAGGGGTATTCAACAGTGTTTTTACTTTTTCTATACTACATATAGGACGCCCAAATGTAGATGTTTGCTCAGAAAAGACCAAGCTTTGTTAAACTCAGGTGCATGAAAAAGCAATGTGTTTGATCAACATGGTAAGATGCCATAAAAATTTGCTTCCTCAGGTTTTAATGTCATTGCTAATTCAAGAGGGATTGCACACGTTACATACATAAATTGCGCACGAGAATATTTTTCAATTGTAAGTGGACACACATTTGCATTTTTGTGCAAAATATGAAAGGAAAAACTTAGACGTTTTCTAAGAATTTCCCTGTCAAGCATAGAAATAAGTCATTAGTCCGAATGAAATAGATAGTTTTAGAAATCTCTCTTGCAATAGCAAAACTCTCATGCAAATTCCATAACCGTTCACTTTTCAGTGGATCAGAAGGAGAACCTTATTGCTTAGATCTCGGAATTTTTTGTCGATTTTCAACTGAAAAAAATTATCTTAGGAACGAACAGAGGGATAGCGCAAATATCCTCACGGTTGTTAATTTAAGTAACTAGTGTAGCGCTTTTGTCAGTGAAGCGCCAGCAAGACCAGACAGTCAAGTAACCCGGTTGGTGACATTTTCCGATGGAAAGAGAATGATGTCAACAATATTTGGAGAAAAACACTAAAATCTAAAGAAGTGAATTTCTTTCTTATCGGTTAATTCACCAATACCTTTAGAGTAGATATTTAGATTGGAGAGGGTAAACTGAATGAGTTGTTATGTACCTCCAATGGTCCTAAATACCTCTGGGATCATGATGTAAAGGCCGTTTTCTAGGGTGGTGTAACATTTTTGCTGTTCGCTGTTCCAATTCTCATGAGCCTTATAAAATGCCTCCAATATTATGTCGGTATTATGTCAAAATGCCCCACCCCTTCTCATGTCCGTATGTCCCTGGGGCATTTTAAGACATTTTTAATGCCTACTGCACTAGAATTCTACAGCGGTATTTTGCTCAGTGTAAGCGTGAGGGTTCAGAATTCAGGGTTGAGCATCAGTGTAGAATGCTTTCGTGCACTTAAGAAAGACATATATGCAGAACAAGAAAGACCTCACATTAACATTGCAAGACATAGGTCTACCGCCCACGACCCCTCGGTCCTAACTACTGATCATTCTAGATTGACCCTAGACAGGGGGTGGCATGGAGCCTCCGTGATAATGAGTCCTTCCTCTGGTCCTTTTCCTGTCTGGTCCTTCTGGGAGTAAAGTGGGGCAGGACCTCCTTCTTTATGAGTCCTTGCTATGGTCCTTTGGGTTGGGATTAGGGAGGGGTGGTGAAGGCAGGTCATGGTGGGTCCCATACATGACCTTGGCTCAGTAGCAAGTAAGTGGGGGACAGGACCGTCCCATACCTGACTGTCACTGGGAGTGGACAGGTGCCCATCCCCTCCCCCACTGTGAACAGGACAAACACAACTGAAATCATTACCGCTCCTCGTACTACATACATGGTCAGTAATCAAATTCTTGAGAGTGTGTCCGGCAGATTGGTTATGAACCTGGTAGTTATGTGGAGTGTATTGGTTTTGTATCAGTGTAGGGTGTTTGCGTACACTTAAGAAAAAGACATATTTGCTGAACAAGAAGGACCTTGCATCAACATTGCAAGGTATACTGACCACAGCCCCCGCTCTTAACTGCTGATCATTCTAGACTGACCCTAGCCAAGGGGTGGGCAGCAAGGGGTCTCTTTATTGATAAGTCCTTCCTGGGTTCCATACCTGACCTCCTTTGGGAGATAACAGGTACTCATCCCCCACCTCGTGAACAGAAGGACACACATGGCCAAACTCATTACTCATAAGGCATCTGTGTACGTGAATATAAAAATCTTGAGTGTATTCAGAAGATTGGCAATAAACCAAGTGTAGTATAATGAGTTGCAATTTTAAATTGTTGACGCATTGAAACAAGTTGCTGTCAAAGCATCATAAGATTAAACAATAATGATCTGGACCTGTCCAAACATTGCACTGACATATTCTGGGCATGTCACTCTGAACCATTCAAACATTCAACAAGTCAGGATATTATTCAGTTCAAGACGTAGTGCTGTGAGCACAACTTACATCTACATGTTTGCTGTGACAATAAATTATGGAAATAACAAGATGCCTCGAAGTCTAACACATTCACAATAGAACCTGGGAAACAGTGAGCCTTTTCACTGAACATGTAGTTGTGTGGAGTGTCTGTCTGATCAATGTAAACAACCCAAACAAATAATTATATGAATACCCATACAAAATACGGGTCACAGCTCTATTTGCAGAATAAGATGCATTTGCAAATTTGCTTTAGCAAATTCATTTTATTACAGTCTTACGTCATGTCAATACATCTTAAAGACCAATTCTTCGAATCTGTCTCTTTTAGCAAGTTGTCACAAGTTGAGTTTGAGGAGTTAAGCCTGGAAGGTCTGCAAGACAGCCACAAATGGAAAAACTGAGTTCCGCAGTGCAAAAGGAGCATCCCCGTGCTCACCTCCTCAATACTCACTCGTGATGGTTATTTCCAGCCAATTAGGCTTGAGGAATTGCAAACAAATGATGT
>JBCAUG010024454.1:0-41408 GCA_038406175.1 Haplosyllis leylae
TATTTTACGTTTGATTGCCAATTAGTCGACTAATAGTCGACTAATGCTGTCCGACTAGTCGACGAATGAAATTTGGTTGTCGTGCCTTCCCTAAATAACAACTTGCACTTGGAATGAAAAGCGCGTTTCAAATCAACCAAAAAAAGGTTAAGTTATCTTTAGCAAATCATGAGCAATCATTTTGGGTATCAAACAGTGATCCTTGTAGATATAATAGCTACTGATGAGTAAATGCTTTTCATCCTTCACTTTTTACAAGTAGCTGATGAATGCTTTATAGCACTCTTCATAATCTTAAACCATCAGGGTAAAATATCTTGATAGATTCATGATCCAACCTTCCTTTCTGTGTACAAAGCTTCCAGGCTGTGATTCTAGAATGTCTGTATTTTGTTCTTGATGTGTTTATGTTTATTTGTGGAGTTGTTGGTGTTGGGAATTTTTATATTATTTTGGCTAATTTGTAATATGTCTCAGTGACGAAATGATTAGATCACTATTAGTTAGATCTACTAGTATGCCAAATACCGCTTGGTGCAGATGGTTTAGAATACGTTAACCTACAGATTATGAAAGAAGAAATACGTGCTGCATTTTAGACGGTATTTGTGTAGTTAAAAACAGTCCATTTGAACAATTTTTAAAAATGCGAAGTAAATACCGATTCCTTTACCTGAGACAAAGATAGTGTCCCAGTCATTCTCAGAAAATCAAGTTCAAAAACATTGACCAGTACAACAAGAATTAGACCCATTAACATTTAACTGAAAAACTTCAAATGACATTCCACAAATACATAAGAACAAACAGTAAAAGGACAGAAATACAACCAAATAGATATGAGGATTACAAAGTAATTATTGAGAAGTTAGAGATGGTCTTTTATAAGCATCACATAAAGTACACAGGTAAGGTCTGTATTCATCGTATACTTGTGGCTGCCTATGTCAATGATATCAGGTATTCGCATCTACCCAGGCGGCTTCCCTTTCATCTTACAAATCCCTCATTTGTTGCCTTATACGGATTAAAATCAGAGACTCAGATATGAGCAATGTCGATGTGTAACGTGAGAAAGTAATACATTTGGCAAAGTCATGTTATTTGTGAGGAGGGTTGGGTTAACAGACAGTTGTGAAAAATTCTTTTGACACACAGGCACCGTCACCGATCTATTCTGCATGGTGGGCTCAGAAATCTTACAAAAATAACGTATTTCTAATCCTCTTGTTTTATTGATGTTAAACAATTAAATTTGAAAGCGCGTAAATATTAATCAGATAAGCCTGTATATTTTCAATTTGCTGGGTTGAAAATTGAACAGGAATAAGGAACATAGCAAATCTAGACGTATGTATGAATGTGTAAATGTGCAGAAGACGAGACTGTTTTTGACTGGTGCATGTCGGGTTTACCTTCTTCATCGTCTCCTCTCATTGCTACCTTGTACGTTCCACCGTATTCTCCGTGATATGGAAACCATTCATTGTTCTGTGATTTACTGATTCTCCAGGCCCAAAGCTATGCGAATGCCTTGTCTATTATTATCTCTCTTACATTCAAAAGCTAAGTTTTCATTTTTGTTACAATTACTCCAATATCAATTTATTTGAATTCCAGAGAGGTTTTTGTTTGTGTGGATTCCGCAGAAGAGTGAAATGTAATATTTAAACCCCAGACCAATCAATAGAAAATCTTTCCTTCTTCTTGTGGTTTTGCTTCAGCAAAATGGTCATTTCTTTGTGTACTCCCCTCCACCCCCTCCCGTCCTGTGTGTCTGAATACCTGAGTATTCTGAGAAACAGACAGACAGACAACTATTGTTTCACTGAGATATGAATGGGTCTCCACGCAGGTCGACAAAAAACCTGCATTTGATTACACGTTTAGGTTATATTTATCCTAGAAACTATGACTGGTGTGTACCTTAGTAGCGTGCCAAGCATTCCTGGTAATCTAGGTGGCAATGAATGACACAGCCGAATAATTGCTAGTTTTTTGTGAAGGGTTGGGAAATATTATCTCATGATTTATGTACGTCCTAACATAGTTCATGTAAATAAGAAATACAAGCCATCTGAGTCATCTGAGATAATTGTGTGCATATGATCCAGATGAAGTATTTTTCTGAAGAACATGCAGCACTGAACGTTGACACGCCAGTAAGACTTTCCAAAATCAGTAGATCTATCCAAAATTTTGTTTTTAATATTATATTTTGCAATCCGGAATTTAGCTTGTTATATATAAACAGTAAAGATCAAGAGACTTAAAACTTGGCCCTTAAACCAGATGGCACCATCAACAAAGGGCACAAAATCAACATTGCTTTTCCTTTCAAGGTTCAAATTGACCTTTGTAAATTTTCTACCAAATATGGTTCTGTTGTACATATCCCAGATGGCAGCACGAGATTTAAATATCCATTTCTATGCGTCTATTTTTTTGCAGCAAACGGAATATTTTATTTTATCCCAAGTACGTGATAGTATATTTTTTTAAAAGATAGCGTGGATGTTTTTCATTCAGTTATTTCATTTGGAAAGTTTTCTTTAAGAAAAAAATGGAGAAGAAATTTAAGTGCAAACACAAAACACATTTCCTCTGTACGTGTGACACATTGACAAAATGTGCAAAATACGGAGTATTTTTTGTTGTCACATTTACACAGAAGTCATGTGAACGAGGCGCACTGTGTACAAATGGGAGAGTGCTGAGTATCACAAAGTGAAAAGGTTGGGGGAGGGATGGGAAGAAGCTAGTTGAGATTCTGGAGGCATTGTGTGTATATACCTGCTTAGATTACAGAATTGCCTGTTTAGAAAACAAGCAAACACTAATGTCAATTTTGCTCTGGGAGGATGAATATCACTGGGTAAATGTCGCTGTAGTCCTTGAGAAATGTATATGGGGATCAAGCTTACACCGTCAGGCAGAGAGAGGTCTGACCCCAGTGGCCTCCGTATGTCAGAAATTCAAGCCACGTTCTAGTAAAGCTAATACTCTCATGTATAATCTGTCTCTAGATGTTGAGGGGGTTTTCACAACTGTCCAGCTCGGGTTATGAAATTTAATGGGTTAAAAAATATTTGAATTGTCCTATTGAGAACGTTACACTGACTATTTGACAATTTTGTTACAATCATGTTGTACGAAAGTAATATGTTTGTGGGTGACTTTAACTGACGGTATAAAATAACAACGGGGCGAATTTTTCACTTATTTCAGCGGTATAAAATTCACATGGCTGGGGCTGGGCACATAAAAAATCAAAGGAAGAACAGTAAAATGTCTATGTTGTTAGCTTTAAGGAAACAAAGACGTTTTATTAATGTGACACATTTTTTTTTTCCTTTTGATCCAATTATGTTTGGAACACAATTTTCTCTCAACACTGACAACAGTTCACTCCCAGGCAATACATGTACATGTCCCCTTTACCTACAAGGCAGATGTCAAAGCTCCAGCATGACAATTAGGCTGTCACAGCCAGATCATCTGCAAACAGAGGCAATGCCATAGGGATCGCATTTCAACAAGTTTACTTTCCTTGGCCGTTTGCAATTCTTAGACGCTTCTTATTATGGCTTTTGTTAGAGATTTCTTAGGCATAAAACAACCCAAGAGGTCTTTGAATAGGTTCCCTTCAGTATAGCTAAATAAAAGGTAAAAATACTGCAAAGGGTTACAGAGGTCATCATTTGTAGACTTTGTTTAACTGGTTTTTATGTGAATGCAAATGTTGGAAGCTTGTTCAAGAGGTAGAATATGGGGACTTTTTGAACTTGACAACAAGATACTGCACCGAGTCTTACAGAGGATTTTCACAACTGTTTGTGAACTCGGCCCATCTCACCAATCCAAGCAACTTTTACCCGAACGTATTCCTTTCTCATGTTACCAGTAGCGGATTCAGAGTAGCGACCGTAACGTAACGCGTGCCCTTCACCAACTTAGATATATTTTTCTACCATTGTATCAGACATTTTTTGAAATATTCATGGCTTAATTGTATCACCGCAAAACCAGATACTCGAACAGAGCTAAATTCCACGGTGTTTCCTTTGTTTCTTTCATGTTTGACGAATCTCACAATTGGTCGACGAAGAATAGGTGAAACTTGACAAATATGAGAATTAAATGTGCTCGGAGCATGGAGATTGCTTACAAATTTATTGTCTAAACAGAAATCCTGTCATCGACTTACTCTTGGTACATTACATCTTTAGACCAGCACATTTAACTTTTGTGACAAGTTTTTGTCAACACCCTCGGTGTACAACTGCTCATTTCTCTGCATCACATTATTAATCCTTTTTGTTACACTGAACTCTTTAAGAAGCAGAGAGCAAGAACTTCAATAAGGAGTAAGGTATTAAAGCACATGAAAGAGAAGCCGCCCAGATAGATTAGGAAGCCTGATAGTATTGAATGAGGTGACCACAGGTGGAGGACTATGGATTTACACCTACATGGAGGGTCCACGCCTTCACGCACCTCATATGGTCACGGATCTTGTTACCTCAACATGCAACCGAAATGTCTACTTCGTAACTTTTGCTCTATTAATCCCATTTCATCTGATGTAAGGACATAGTGGCCCTCAGAGGGAGTTGCAGTCTTAATTTCAAGCACTGCTGTTACAGTAGCCTTTGAAATGTTATATCATTTCACAAAGGGGACACTGTTTCATAAAGTTGTATTGTAAACTACATCAGAGCCTTGATATCCATTTTTGTTTTACGTCTTTCTCTTTAAATCATTAGATATTAAAGATTAAGCATTGGACTTATGTGAGAATATGTTTTTCTAATATAATACTGCAGCTGAGAAAGGGAGAATTTCTAGTGGTATATTTGAATCATGACTATTGCTACTTGAATCTTGATACTAGTATTGAATCTAGATTTGTTCGTGTTAAGAACGAACTTTACATTAACGTTCCAAGGTAAGGGATTAAGTCCAAAAATTGTACGTATTCTTATCCACATGCCCTGCAAAAAATTGGCGGCTATCAAATATAATTGCCTATAAATAAATGAAGAGATGCCAAGGATGATTAGATTTGATCTTATATTGACATTGGCTCATCATTGTTGGTGTGTTGGGCACAATCAAGAAGCACTCAAGGCAGTCGGGCACCTGCCCGCCCCTGTGTCAGCACCAGAGCCAAGATCTGTTAACAACGAAACGAGTCTTCGGATCAACGGGATGTTCTGCCCTTGTGTGTGGAATTGGGACTTGAGAAACGGAAGGACGTGGTTTAGTCTGTTATTGCTCGAGTGTGAGGATCGATGACATCGTTGTTATTTCTGATCAAACCATCATTGTATGGACAGTTTATAACGTAAAATGCGATCAGAAATATCTGCTTGCTTCTCTTATCTTTTTGTTATACCGGTAAACAAAGAATACTGAACATTCCATGTTTACTAACCTCCCAGATTTTGCCAGTTCACTTCTAGAGTTTAATCCAGGGACAAATCTCTTTGTCCGGCAAGATCAAAGGGGTTCAGTATCCAGGATCATTTAGGTTACAGGACTCAAATCTGGACCTGCATCAAAAACCCACCCAGTCTGGATCAAAGGATCCTGTTCTTTATGAGATTATCTGTTTAGGGTGCCACCCTCATACCGCCTTTATAAACCTCGACATTAGTTGGTAATAGTTTATATACATTCTCTGATTGATACCTAAATAAGAACCCTCTGTGAGTCAAGTGATACAAAGTGAGAAAGTGTGGCTTTCTGTAATTATTTATTGAAGTTTGATCTGTCTATGCAGTTATGAAGGTCGCAGATTGCGAAACCATAAACTTTAAAAGACTATGAGTGATCTATGATCTTGTTGGGAAGGCCCAGCAAAGTGTGTTTTGTGTTTGGAACTTGAAAGGGGTCTGAAGAGGTTGCAGTGGCACTGGTACACAGAAAAGCAAGGGAAAGGACCACCAACACACTCATGCGTTGTCGAAAGTCATAACATTTTGCAGCAAAAGATTTATTTCACAAATCTCGGCAAAAACAACGCATTATTAGCAAGAATTATGTCAGCTCAGGAGCGCGGGCAAATTTTCCCGTTACTTGGCTGGTAAATAAATTTTGTCAACAATAATGCCATAAAAACCTGAAATCAAATCAACATTATCACAAATGTTGGCCGCTGTACTTGTGTGGTTTGGACCATTCTTTAATCGCATGACCGATGATGGCTCTACTCAATTTCCATTGACAATAATAAATCTAGGTACAGACGAAAAATAATCACAATGGATTTTTCACAAGTTACTGTCACATTTTCCCAAATAGTCAAGATAAAAAATACAGACTGTTACACGAGGTGTCAGCACTAAATCATTTCTCGACCAGTGTTCGTGCTCTGCCATTGGACCGGGCGGAGGTGATGCTTTGTGGCAGCGCCATGATGCTGAATGCCAATCAAATGTTACATTACCATTCACATCAGTATGTTGATAGATCGAGGCAGGTTCCAAACATGGCTGTGTTCCTTGTCAAATTGTGTGTGGTGGGTGCTTTGTGTCTTTCGGAATATGGAGTTTCGTATGGATTAAAAAAGTAATTGAATATATGAATTGCACTGATAAAACGGAGACTTTTCATATTCGATCTGTATTTGCTGTTCATATATTTATGAATTAGTATTGTGAAGTCATAAATTTTCTCGCTTCGTACTTTTTGAACAATATTCGATAACTCTGATTGTTGGTAGGCACCATTCTTTTTCATTTCCTTTTGTATATCATTCTACCTTCATCAATGTTTATTGCCCGGTTTGTAGCAGAAATGGTCTCAACTTTATGGTCCTTTGATTGACATCAATGCGTTCGTCTTAACATCTATCAATGATACCACAGATGCATAAAACTTTAATGTAATAATGTGAAAACAGCAAAGAATGCGATCGAACCTATCATGTCTTTTCTTTTCAATAATTAACACACAGACATCAGCATATTCCTTTAGTTATTCCCTGCCATGCTGTCAAAAAGCACAGTGTTTTGAAACTTGATATCAACCTAAGGAACATGTAGAGAGACACTAGTTATAATACAAAGGCTTGCATCCTCCTCCGAATAGACAAAAATAAAGTGCAAACTGGCTCATTTATCTATTGCATGAACACGTTCTCCTTTAACAAAAAAGCCTACACAGCAGTCGGAATTGGTACATATCTCAGAACGAACTGATACTACTTTCAGTTTATTCACTTCAACATTTATTTCCAGTTCTGGTACCTTTATGAAAAATGCAGAAACACGCGAAGATTTTGTTGAATTTTTTGTTGAGTTCTATTGTTTCCAGTTTAACGTTTTGTCACTAAACGTGTAAGTAAACAGGATTATAGTCCCTAAATATATATAGCCGCTAAAATCAAACATTCAAAAATATAAAGACCGTTGTTGTTTCCAATGTTTGTTTCTCGAACGTGTTTAATTTGACGCTGTTTTGTTCTTTCAGTTTAACAGGGTGGCAATTTTCTCACTGTCTCCATTTTCTCAGTTCGAAGGCTGAATTTAATTTTCGTCTTGAGGAAAGCAGGAATACTCTACGTGGAAACACAACAAGATATTTGTATCATGTCATTACAAAAAAAGTCACGTTGTTGTTTTTGTGAACAAGCACAAATTCTAACAATTTTTCTAAAATCTGTCAGAGCTGTCCAAATCAAGTTTATTCAAAACTACTTCGTGGGTTTATTTACAACCTAAAGAGAAATTGGAGTAGATTACACAAGGGCTTTCACAGAATATTTTGTCCACTGCAGGGGTCCACCAGCATCTACTGTTGATGTCATTACAGTTTGTTTATGTACCCTGAAGTTTGTGTTAAAGTATCATGTGATCTATCACGTGGAAAATTGATAAATAAACACGTCAAGTGGAGGCGATAACATGAGAAAATTAAATGTAAATAAGACAACCTAGTTTATTTTCAAGGTTACTTGTCTATATATTTGTGTCAATGCTTTAAACATTTATAAAACGTCCTCATTGTTGAATTTAAACGTATATGATTTTAGTGCCACGTGTCCCAGTAAAATTTTACTGCAGATGTCAGTATGCACATGTTAATCTAGCGTTTTAATTCTAATGTTAATTACAGACGTCATTTCCGTCCACCTTTGTAGTTACTAGTTGATTTTGAACTTTTAAGATATCTTGTCCAGCTTAATCTGAATGGGATGATGTTGGGCGTATGTATTTTGAGAAATAAAAGTGTTCTTCTATTTTCCATGTCCTTAGTTCTGAGCCGCTCAGCCTTTAGTTGTGTACCTATGTTATTTTGGTGATGCGATAGTGATCAGTAATTCTAATGGGAATGTGTGTAGATGGAGCCGATTGAGATGATTACCGAGTCCTCGCCTCGGTACGTTTTCAGTTTGATGCCCATCTTTGGCAGCAATAGCCACAGGACATTTGTAAGTCTGACAACAGGATGACCTGTCATCTGCCTGACACAGGAACAGTTTATTTGAAATAACCAAGACATTCCTTAAAGTGGTGAATTCAGGATGTCCTGTAGGAGGATGGTAGGGATTATATTTGCCAAAAAACCTCGCTCAAAAACCCTGAATGAAAGTAAAAAGTTCCGAGTACTTGATAAAGGGTTGAACATCCTCAGTGCAACCCGAAAGTTTTTCATCCACCAATGCGTCGGTATATTTTGACAAGAGAGCAAGAGAAATTTTTAATTGTCACTATTTCTATCTAAATGTCCACACTGCAACATTTCATCTTTTATATTTTTAGTTTTCTGTATCATCAATTTTGATTCATTGAGAATGAATGAATGGGTGCTAATTTATCAGGCTTCGTATCAATTTTTGTCAGGCATATAACAATTTAATGCAAGACCATACTTCGCTCTTATCATACGTTACACCAGAAATATAGGTATTCACAGGGAATGGGCAAAGATTAACTAGTATGATAGTGGAAAAAAACAAGCTATGTTTAAATTGAAGGTAACATATTACTTGAAGCATGAAAATTGTTTGTGGAAAAAAAATCAGCGGTTTAATGAGTTAGCCTCTGGGAGTTTATTTGATTGTTTGGTAAGGTGAATAGGCTTAAGAACGAGAAAGTCGACAGTGAAGTTTTTGAAAAGTTGCAGAGTATTTTTTGTCTGAGTAACCAGAAAATTCACTCACAACTGCAATTGCATAAATAAAGGCATAACATTTTTGAACAGGATTGTGGCACCTAAAAATAATATAGTGACACTAAAAAATTTTTTTCGTTTGACATCTATTTCTGTTATGTAAAACTAAGTAGCTTGCAAGTTGTCTTTCTTTTGAAAACTACAGATTAATTATACAAAAGGAGATGTGGCTCTTTTTATTTGTTGGGTGATCAAGACGGAATATATCATGTGACTTTACAAAGAATTACATGACCTCATAAATAGGCAGATCAGAGTAATGATTACAGGTTTAAAACAGGGTAATTAGGGTGTCAAGAATATTAATAGGAAAACCTAGCTCACGGCAGAGAAAAGTTATCCAATGTTACCAAGTTATAATCAGATGTTCATATAGATGTCAAGAAAGCATATAATTACTGAAGATGTGTTAATTTAACTCTTTAAAGGCCGAAAAAAGAAATGCACAAACAGCTATCAGTTGTGGTGTAATTCTTCATTTTGAAAAAAATACTGAAAGACTTTTTAAGCTTTCTTCAAAAGGTTTAAGTTTTTAACTTTTTTTTAAAAAAGCAGACGAGATTGTGTAATGACAGGAGAATAAGTCATGAATCATTGACGTGTGTTTCAAAAAGCAGGTTAAGGAAAATATCAAATATCCCCAAAAAACTCCAAATGGTTACAGTTGTAGAAAATTAGCAGGTCCCTGAGATGGCATTTTGACCCACCCCTGTCAGTTTTCCTACCTGACAGGCCCATTATTAATATTATCAGACTTCACCATTAAAAGACACAGAGATCTAGGTAATAATCATAAAACTCATGCTCAAACCTGATGTAACTCTATCCTCTCTCAGTTTCGTAAGAACGGGTAATTTCACAGCTAAATTAGGTCACATCGCACTGGGTTGAATTTTCGTTGTAAAACATTCTGACAAGGCCATTTGGTTGCAACTTTATGACACTATTTTCGTTGCCTTGATACCTTGGCACCAACTCAAATAGGTGTTATGATTCTCTCCTTTGTTTGTTGGGTTTGTTTTTTGGGTTTTTTTTTTTTTTTTTTTTGAATTTTTGATGCTGGAACAAAAATGGAATAGGTAAAGGTGAAGAATTACTTGTTCAAAACCATCAAGTCCACGAATCACATAAAAAGTAACTCTAATGTGGGGAATGCAGGTAACTCTTCCTGGAGAAGGAAGGAAACGAGCAGGAAACTGTTGAAGTAGAAAGATATCAGTTACATGCTGTCAGTGACCCCTGGTGGCTATTTACGGGAAGGCTGCTGTCAATCAGGCAGGTGACCTATGACATACATTATGCTTACTGTCATAATGATCACTGTGTTAATGTACTTAATAGCTCTGCCATTTAAAGACAAAATCTCCACTAGATCACCGTGAAAATCTTTTGAAGAAGGAAGTCAAAGCAATAAAACAAAGCCTTGTCAAAGGAGGGAATTTTTTCTTTCTTTTTTTGAATTTACCATTTTGAGATATTTTCTTCCCTTTGGTGACGAAACATTTAAAAATTTTAAAACACAAATAGACCTGCAGAAATTACTGAAACACATTACGTACAAAAAGGACATTTCCTATCTGCATGAACAATACTGTTTCTAGATCTATTTCCGGATCATTTGCGTGATGACGTTACGCACACTTGGACAATCCAGTCAGTCATTTCTCCCCGGCAGTAAATTGTGTAAAAACCTTTACAAGGCAAAGCTAATACAGTGGTTTATGCTGATAGACTAAAAGTGTAAGAAGAAAAAACACAGATTATTCAATTGCACTTGCAAAACCCCTTTCACTTCATCACGTTCTCTTCCCGCAGAAGTGAGTCTTTGGTAAAATGGGGATTGTCCCTTTCTGTGGCAAAAATCAACTTTACGACGAGCAGGCGGGGAGATGCCTGCAAGCAAAGTGGAAATAACGTAATTGAGTTGCAGATGATGATTCAATATTTTCTGTGATGAGGCCACTCAGTGGTTTGTATGTGGTGCAAAAACAGTATTATCGAAAACAATGAATGGAAAGGAAATGTCCATTGAAGACAAGTTTTTTTCCACAAAATTCCACTTTTGTAAAAGGATGTGTCTTCCGAGTTCAAAATTGAAGTTTTTCATGAAAGTTTCCACTGCCTTCCCTTGAAAGCACAGTCAGTTTTTGTAGGAACTTTTGTTTGACCTTGACGATTTCAGTCTTTACATCGACAAAAGTCGAATCACATTAGCTGTTGCCTCTTTCTGTGCGATCCTGTATTACATCCTTCAGTGTCTGTTGACTTAGGTAATGGAGTTTTCTTACAAAGCCACTCCATCTCTTTACAATCCATTGATACAGAATTATTGAGCGTTAATAAAATCACACGCATTTTATTGAGTGATTTCATGCCCTGGACATGGTTTGATTCAATACGGATGCCACCCTGCATTTGAGTCATTGGAGTACCCGTGAAGTACCCAAATGACTTACAAGGTACACATTGTTCAATTATGATGAATTACCTTAAACACAGGCTCTGTAATAATGATAAATTATGGTACAACACCCTAGGAAGTGTAAAGAACACACTTTGTCACTTTTTCTCCTTCATAATTCAAATGCCCGTGCGTATGGGTTTTTAATCTTATCATTCATCAGGATTTGAGATTTAAAAAGTGAAGTTTAAAAGAAGGTAGAAACGACATAGACATATTGGTCAAACATGACAACCTTTGTCTGATTGAATTACTCTCTATTTGAAAAAGAATTATGCTTAAACTTACACGCTTTTATAAAAATTAAATGAAAACGGGAAATTTAAAGTAAAATAAATAGAGACCAAATTGAGTAATGCAATGTAACTGAATAATGTGTCACTATCATATCAAACAATATCATAAAACAAGTGAAAGTCTCAAAAGGCAAGGAAAACATTGCTGATGTTTGACAATTATTTCTGACAACAAAGGCCTCCAGGGGGATTTTTATTTGCTGAAAATTAAAGAGATTAATGCACAAGGCACAGTTAGCTTGGTCGATCTACTCAACACGAAAGTTGATAGAGAAATCCAGTTTTCATTATGGCTATCGTGGATAAATCTAGATTTAACAAAACCTTATCTCTTTTAAGGTATTTTCTCAAATGACTTCGTTGCTTTTTCATCGGGAAGTGTCATTATCGCACGTAAGTAAAAATGGAACAGGAACATGTCTTACAAATTAAACTTGTTGTCCAGAAGAAGATAGTACACTGTAAAAAAAGTTAGATTAAGCCAATCAGCCTGTAGGAAGTTGAGAAAATCTGGACTTTTGTGAGGACAAACAATCCTGACTTATTGCTCTAATGTAAGATAATGGTGGTCATATTGCAAAGTTTTGAAATGATAAGTAGACTAAATATCAAAGAAACATTCTCATATCCAGAAAATTCTGACTACAAATTCTTACTGTTTAGATCTAGCTAAAACCAGTCCTTGTCAGAATTTACTGACTCATAGATCTATTCAGAATTTGTTCTGTTCTGGTCAGAATTTCATCAGTCTCAATGGGAATTACAATGGTGTGAACAGTTTTAGTCAAATTAGATTTGTGACTGTCATAATTTCTGATTCTTAGTCAGAATTTGTTGATCAGTTAAACTGGTTTAAACCCATATGAAGCAATTTATGGACATTAGCCAAATTTGACTGATCTCCAAAAATTACATGGCCCAGCAAAATTGGAACATATCTGTGATTTCTTCAATTATTAAATATTTAGTGTATACATGTGAGCTACTCATGCCAAATAAGCATAAACTTTGAAATGACTTAAGATACTTGTGTATTCACAATGGAAATTCACTAAAAATGAAGCTTCACCAACACCTGGCAATTGAAAGGCACTGAATTCGGATTTACTGGCTTCATTGTAAAAGGCAGAATTCTCTGAATTTCCTACAGGGTGCAAAGGAGACTTACTGGCAAAAGATTACACAAACGAAGAGTCGCAATCAGAAGGACAACGTCAAAAATTTATATGTGGTGCATTTGTAATAATGTAAGTCTCCAAACTTCACAGAGAGAAAGAAACCATTTTTATTGGGCTGAGATTCCCAGTGATCCATTTTTTTTTTTTCATCATTAACGTGTGGGCTGGTCCAATCAGACCCTAACATTGTCATCAGTGTCTTGTCTCATCAGCTGAGATCCCAGCTTTACAAGCAGCTTTAGATAATGTTCTTTTGCTGTAAATTTGTCATTTCTTGCGCAATAGTAATCTCGCAGAATAAAAAGAGAAAATCTAAAAGCATTTCTCGTTAGGGTATGATTTGTATTTCATGTTTCATTCCAGCTAAATATGAATAGACCTGAATAAAATCTAGATTTTGTCCATGTGATCTGCACACTTCAGATATTAATATGATATGACTCTTAATTCTCTTTTCTAAATAGTTTTATCTTTAAAATATATATGCCTCAAATGGCCTATTTGATACAACAATGGAAATAGCAGGGGGCACGATGATTATAATTAATGGTTTTACCTGCTGCAGCAATAAACTAATTACAACATGTAGACTGCACGGTAGGACAATGGTTTACAAGTTTTATGGACATGATAACATTTAACGTTTTAAATTTTTATGAGTCCGTTGGACTTAGTTTTTTGTACCTGAAGTTTTCATCAGACATTAGTGCATTATGCATGAGAAAGAAATTGTATGTTGTTGGGGGCAGTAAAACATCTAATTTCAAAGCAATTTAACATTAATTGAGCATTGTTTGTCACTAATGTTCCAATTCGTAGCACGACTGACTTAACAGGGAGAGCAATGATTTTCCTAAATCGATTTCATTTTTACACTATTTGCCTTGTGCACGCTCTCTGTTATGTCTTTATCAGATGTGTGTATTCACCCTCTCATTGTAAATGCATGATTAGATGGGTTGGAATTGTCATCTGTGAGATGGGGAGGTGGTTTTGCAGTCACTTGCCTTCACATTTGGTCAGTTCCCATGGGTATCTGATTTAAGCCTTTAAGCTCCACAATCCAATTTAACCAGATTTTTCTTGTTCTCTCACACTTTTGTGATCTCAATTTTTGAACTGACTAGGTTGATTTTTCAAGTCGAACGTCACAAGAGCCTTTTGAAATCCATGTTGTTAGTAAATCTGAATCTTATAAGTTATGAAAGGTTGGCATGGAATTACCAGAAGATCAAGTTATATTTATCTGTAACTTTCTCTGGCCACAGCTTGCAACAGCACATATTGATACACAATAATAATCACTCTCAAATCGTATTTACCATTATTTATTCAAGGTTTATGCAAAACCACTTAATAGACGGCCATATAGTAGTTTTGATTTTTTTAGTAGTAACGGATAACTAACCGGAAAACAAGCCAAACCTTCCATTAAGCCAGAGAAGTTTTCATACAACTTGATTCAGTTTGGTTTTGATTGTTCCTATTCTATTGCAAACAGCAAAAGCTGCCCAGCCCTCCCCTTTTTCACTGTGACAATTGATTAGTTGTATTTGCAAGTTTTAGGAAAAAATCAAAGGGAATAAAACATTGAGAAGAAATTCGATATCAGAGATTTGCAGTTCTGTCACATAAAACCAATTGTGGCTGAGGTACATTTGGATTTCTTTGTTAAATTTAGATGTTCTGATAGGGAGTTTTAATTTCACACCAAGTTCACTCTGAAGGGGTTTTTCTTTAGTATGGTAAATTCATTTACATATATTACTTTGTCAATCATTAATTTTGAATTTTTTAAAAATAGATACAGGTATATGATAGTTATTGAAGTTAATAACAAAGCATCCACAGGATTCAAAATGAACTTCCGTAAACTCTCAATTTGAACTATAAGTTCTCCATGGCAAGCTTTCATCAAAAATGCAAAGATATTTAACCTCTTCCAACCAAAATATAACAACAGAGGTTATACAATATACCCGTCGTCTTCTTTTTACAAGATACTCGGACACAAGAAAGTACAGTTTTAAGTGAAACAGTGGAAGGAGAATTGAAGAAGATGGGCAAAGTTTGGTTTTTCTTTTGACAATGGCGTTCCCTTCGGTATCACAGATATATTCAGCTACATTTCTTGGATATTAATATATTGTCTGTCTTGGTACCAAGTAATTAGGTTACCATAGTACTGGTAACTTTGTGACTAATGTCAGACGAAAGCTGCCAAACCTAGCTGTCAATCCATGCGCGCGTGCGTCCATCTGTCTCTCAATTACTTTTGCACAACTGCTGTCTGATTACAGCCGAAAGGCAAAAATAAATACCACAGAAAATGTTACTGTGAGTAAGAAACCGAAATGTCTGTGTTTTGCACATTGCTAATTCAGTGCGTAATAGGTAAGTAGACTTGTGGCGCCCAACACATACAACCTTACAGAGGGAATTTATTATAAGAGCTCTGGAGGGTAAACAAATTATACCCTTCGCAAATATGAAAAACACCCAGAAAGGGGCTAATAATTGGCTGGTCGTCTTAGGTGGTAAATGCTTATGCTCCAATACGCTGCAAACACTGGCGATGATTTTTTAAAACTGTTTTGGTGGGCTTCTGAGTGGCGAGCGTTTGGCTAGTTTTCACAACGCTTGGGTCAATGCAGCGGAATGACCACGCATGTTTAAGCACTTTGAATTTAAATCCGTGAATTCACTTTGCTTTTGACAGACTTACCTAGTTACTAGTAGCTCCCATGCAAGGTTTGTCTTTTACATCTACGCGGTTTTTTTCATCAATTGAGAGTGCAGCCACTTTCTGTGGGGGTCTATTGAAAAACAGTGAAGCCAAAGAATTATTCAAGTTAGTATCAGGTTACCGGTTATTGACTGAGGCATATGCTTTGTACATTTGATATCCTTGTGTGGTGCACTCCTTTTCCAGGCCAATTCTTCTTAATTGTGCAAAAATAAACAAAGTTCCTAATATCCTCCATTGACATAAAGCTACCGTTTGGTAAGAAAAACACCAGACAAAATGACATGTACAACCTGCAAAAGTTTCAAAACACGCAGAAACTTGCCTACAAATATCAAAACCATATTTCCCATAAAAGCATTGCTGGGAATGATGCTGATATTTTTGCAGTTTAAGCGCCAGCTCCCCCCTCCCTCCCTCCTTCTCCTTTTTAGGCGAAATGAAGGCGGGAAAAATAGAGTATTTCCTCCTCAATAAGATTTCCATGTCATGATGATATTTAAGTGTTAAAATTACCGGCTTTGTCTAAAATTCTGGTTTGTTTGAAAGTATAATCTTAATCACAAAATGAGAGTAGTAGACAAATAAAAAAGAAAGGAACGGTGGCAAGATACATGTAGATCTCCCTTTCGGTAGTTAACATTCGATACCTGATGATAAGATAAGAATGTCTGATGCCATCCCTACAGGCTTCAGGTTTTGTCTGTGTGCCTTTCGTCTGTAGGCAACAAATCGATTCAGAAAGCACCTTTACACGAATCTTAAAGCCCTTTTTAGCTTTGTAGACAAAAATCAATGCAGCTTTGGAAAAAGAGTGGTTGTTTTGAATTATGAGCTTTCTCCCAAACCTTTCTTACCATACCTTTCGATAAGTCCGTTTTTTGGAACACCTATCTCTATAGACACAAAGAAATTTCACCTTACCATTGTTATATATACGCTTTGTAATTTCCATTCGACGCATTTCTGTGATCATATGAATTCGTGAAATGACTTGCTTTAAGAGATCAAGTCGTAGTGACTCAAATTCCAATGACGGTGCTCTCCTATCGTTATTGTTGTAATCAATAGCACAACTAATTTTATATTTTGCAAACAGTTGAACGATTTCGCATCGGTGTGCATCTGATGATAGTTGTATTTGAAAATTAACGTGCAAGGAACAAAGCAAAAAGTGTCCCATAATATGAATACAGCAACCCTAGTCAAGGAGCCAATAATACAGAAGACACGGTGAAAATTAAGGATGCTTCATAACTTGTTAACATTGCAAATTTGATAAACTTGAAAGAGCTGCTTGTTCCTTGTAAGGCAGCTTTTTGCTAATAAATAAGCCTGACTATTTGGTATCAAGGTATAAATGAATGTTTGAAGTTGGCAAAAGAAACTGGGATTCAAAATATAAAAAAGTTGTTTCCACAGAGGCACTTTAAAGAGGTATGTTTCTTTTATTTTAATGTGCAAAAGAAATTTATAATTATTCATTAATGTCATTTAATCTGGTAATTTTAGTTTACAGAGGAGAAGTAATTGATATTTTATATTCAGTAAATGGGGTTAGTGTCACAATTTTTTATTCTAAATTAGATTTGTGGTTGCACAAAAAATTGAAAAAAGAACTGAGTAAAATGTCTCATATCTTTCAAAATAAACATAGCTTACAATTACGGAAAAGTTACTTCTGAATTTGGGTCAGTTATAATACATGTAGGGAATTAATAAATTGCAAAAGCAATGGTGGCTTGCATTGTTTTATAGTAACCGCCCACCCACCTAGCTGAGTTAAGCTTTCTGAGGTCAAGGTTTAATCCTCAGAAACTGGTCCATTGCTCCAAGCTCTGGACTTCATCACTCTTTGGTGCCTGAAATCACACTTGACTCTGATTTGGGTTGTTCCCTGGCAGATTCCCCAACTCCATTTGCTCTCTTTGCTTCAGAAAAGCCTCTTAGACCAGGGAAACGGGGCTTACAACAGACTTAAACAGTGCTATAAAGTATCTACACATATGCCCCTTGTAAAAGCAAAAGCAGAAAGCTAATATTTACACCTCTTCAAAGCCGCTGACAGGGACATGTGTTTGTCCAGTTTTTCAAAACATTTTTAAATATTTGTGTTGTAGCCAGAACTTCTACATTGAATTTCGGCGTAACTCACAACTTTATTTTGTGATACTTACTGCACAATTGCGAGAACTTGGGAAAAGCGCTTGTTAAATATACATACTTTGAATGGAATAAATAGTTTCTCATCTAGACTTATGGTTTCTTAGCAAAGTTGTGCTTACACAGATAACATTACGTATTAAATTATTCCTGTTCTCTTGTGAAATAAAATGAATTCTTAAAGAAATTGCACAAGCCTTTACAAAATAAAATAATATGCAATTATGGTATAATACTTTAAAGAATACAAGGAGATATGCCCACTAAGCTTTCGTGACCATGAAACGATTGGAAACACTTTTCAAAATCAGCCAATAAGTTAAAATGACATCAGATCCATCTTGAAATGTTGATACTTATACAATTTATTCTTCAGTAATGGATTAACAAGCTGACTTCTTCTCTCTTGCTAAAAAGTGAAGCGTGAGAGTTCTTGTCAATTTTCCAGACATCTAGAGTTGTTAAAAGTTTTTTTACACTGGTTTTAGATAACCTCTGTAAGTTTACTATCTGGGTCACACTCAAGCTGAGGGGCTATCAATTTATCCCAACTGGAAAAATACACAAACTTCTGAAGGATTATGATTCTGATGATATTACCCCGTCAGTTTACTGTCCAAACATATGAACCATACTCCATTTTCTGACCAAAAATATGTGTTATTATGGTTGCAAACGGGTCTAAGAAAAGTCATTACAAAATTTCAGAATGTGAAACACAGTCAGGTACAATATAAAGAATTTACAATTGCTTACTACCAACTAATTTGAAATCTCCGTAGGCATTTACTGGAATTTAGGGAACAACCCCATAAAATTTGAAACCTGTAATTTCTAAAAGTGATTTCAAAACCCAAGTACACAGTACAGACAGTGACAAACATGAAAATTACTACACTACATCCATACAACAATACCAAGCCCATGCAGTATGTAATCTACAGGAGAGATGTACAAATTCTGAAATGGGTTTGACCATCTGTAAACTTTGAGCTTCCCTAGACAGCCCTAGACTTCTCAAATATTCCCTTGTCATTTCGGATGGACTGCTGCACCCATTAGTTGACATTTGATATGGCCACAATTCAAAGAGTTTGCCCAAATCCTGTACAGGGTCTGGTCCGTTTTTTTCTACCCTCCATTGTTGTATGCAAATTTAGGTGATAGACTTTGCTACAGAATGTTCTTATCGTAATGCTATCAATGGTAAAAGGTTTAGTTATTCGACAGTTTATCTCTTGTTTGAACGTGAACGTTTGAACGTACGTATGTCATTGGAGAGGCAATTACCAACGTTTGTTAAAACGTTCAACCGTAAACTGGGAATTACAGAATTATGTTGAAGATTTGGAAAATAAATACAATGCGTTGTTGATATCATCAAGACATATATTTGAGTAGATCTATTAAATATTGGCAGCGTCAGCTGAGGAATACCATTCCCAATAATATTCTATTATGATCAAATAGAGCTGTTGTTCAAGTTGGCTTTTCACAAAATACTGATCAAAATCCCATAGGTGGAGAAACCTGTTAATCCCTTTATTGAAGAGCAAATATATTAAATTACATGTAACCTCATTTTCTATTTTGGCATGAACACTACAATTATGCTGTGTCTCAACCATACATAATTGGAAGGTGTATCAGGTTTCAAAACATGGGAAAATGGTGCATATGTAATAAATGCTACTGACTTTGCTTGAATAGGACGAACATCCCAGTCTGAAGGTCCATTATCAAAGCCCTGACATGTGCAACAAAAGGTACAGCCCAAACTTAATAAGCCTTATATGTAGAAAAATAAAGCTTCCCTGGACTAGGTGAATAAAATAAGTCCTGAGAGATCAGATTATGATGTTCACATGGGCATACTTAGATAGATAGGCTTAAGGAATCGAGGGAGTTTGTAAAATCATCAGATATCTTTGCATTTTATAGACGTTTCAGTGTTAAGCCCTGTGATTACCAAGTTATACCCCCTGTTTAGTAGGTAGTAATTTACTGGGTATACATGCCCCAGGGCTAAGGTACTACCATTTGGGTTTCAATAGGTATGACAAGGGTACACAATAGTAACCTGTCGTAGTTTTCACTAAAACCACCCTAGGCTCTCTGTAAATGCTGATAGTTGCTCATTCTTTACTCCAATGGTGATTAAAATAATCAACCTCCACCATCTTTTTGTGTGGCCATATGGAAGGAGAAACTGCGTGTATAACAAATGATATTATGACTTGATCTGTCAGTTATTGTGTCCAAAATGTCCCTTAAATTCCCCCTTTTATCTTGCTCCGGTGATATATTTATGATCAGTAAGATAGAGATCATAAGATTAGTAACATTTGTACCTCAAAACGGTATACCTGAAAATAAAAACAGTGAGGAAATTCTACATGTAATAAATTAAACGAGTTCATCAATGTTTGCAAAGGCTAAGCGTAGCTTTTTTGTGGTACTGAGGGCACGTGGCACAAAGACAAGGAAAAAATTCTTTTGAAGTTAAAAAAAATATTTAATTTTAAATCAATGTGAAGTTATGTGATCTTGATAAGAATAAAACTGTTTTTGTAAATTCTACTAAAAACTCACCGTCCCAAAGTAATTATCCCAAAATACACCAAAGAAAATATTTCGTAAATATATATGAAAATAATAGAGACCTCAATGCTTACCATGTTTATTGTGAATTTTATCCTTTTTAAGCCTGACTTTCACACCCAGCAATCCCACACTGTACACCTGGAGAACGTGCCACAATGAAAGAACTCCCCAATACTATCTCACTACTTTTCGGAAATAAAAGTGAAAAAGTCAATTCTAGTGCAACCTGTGAGAGTAAGATGTCAAATATTAGTATTTGCTTCCTTAACAAGATGTGTAATTTACACACGGTTACCATAGAGACGGGTGAAATCTCCCGTTTATTGACGACTAGGGTCGAGAAAGAGTGTGAATGAATTATCTCGACAAACAAATGATCATCAATAAAAACCTTGAAAATTTCGCTGGCCAAAAAACCACTCCGGCTGCGTGTGTGGTTCGTTTGAAATGCTAGAGTACTCAAGTCTGGATACAAAACTACATCTCAATATGGAGTCAAATTTAGCATTAAAGCATTTTACAGACATAGAAGTAGAAATTTAAACTGAACATTAATCTTGCACACAAAATATACATTCATCGGGCCTTGCTTGTTTTGTTGTTTTTGTACTTCTTTTCAACATAGCACCAAACGATGCCAAAGTAACATCCGAACAAAAAGATTAACATAATAAATAATGTTCCCTCAATCTATGTGAATAAAAAGATTACCCTGTGACGCTAAGCGTGCAGAAAAAACAATTTGTAATTGACTTTTAAAAAATATATTTCTAAATTTATTGAACTGTCGACAATATTTCTTACATCTTAAACCTTAAGCTTCCAACAACATAATAAGTGGTATTCCCAACAGAAGTAACTAAATAGCAATCCTTACTTCTACCAACATGTAGCTTCGAGGGATCGAAGAAATTGGGAAATTTGATACTCGAAACATGAATGTTTATAATGCTACTGCATGATTTGCTCGTTTTGCCTCTGTGAGGCAGAGAATTAAAGAGAAATACAAAAAAAAAAACTGCACTTGGAGTGCTGCTGTTGCTGCTGCAGAAAATTTCCAACACAGGTGACTGGAAAGGTTAACAAGTTGTTGGGGTTTTTTCATTGTCAACAAACTCTAGTGAAGCCACAAAACCAAACAGTATATTGCAAAAGTAATAATATGACCGTGTGTACAACATAACTTGCAAGTGTAAAAGCCGGTTTTAGTAATCTTGATCTTTGGTGATGGCATTGACAGGTTGCCTGGCAACACTCAAAAATAATTAGGAACATTACGTCATAGTTTTAGGGTTAGAATATCTATCAGTTCCCTTAATCTCATCGGACGTGTGTAAACAAACTGTTCATTAACTGCTGAATTTACCGAACTGAAGTCCTTACTACAGATTGAATGAGGTTTTATTGAATAAAGAACAAATGAATCTTTTGGAATTATAAGAACAATGGAACTTCTAAAGATTTATTTACTTTTGAATAGATCATTCCTGCTAACTACTGATAGATTCTGCATTGACAAAAACTTTGAAATGAATAGAAATTCCATCAATCACTAAACCCATGTGTGCCACCGAAGTTATGGATATTTGTGCAGGTGGTTTGATATGGCCGAAGCAGTTGAGAATGACAAGCAACAGGCTTCGATCTCTGCCACATTCTGTTCTGCTGAGTGATTGTTGTTGAAGATTGAGTACCCCGAAGACCCCGTCATTGCACAGCTACAGAGTGATGTGAGAGATTGGTGAGGGTTGAGGAGGGGGTTAGAGGGATATAGTATTACAGGGGGATTGAAAGATGCTGCAGGCTGAATTCTTTCAGTCATCCATGGAGATAATTGGCTAATTGAGGCGGATCTAGAATGTGCATGACATTGAACACAACAGTAGCGAAAATTAAAAAACAAAACATCATTCCCGGTGTTTGTCACAATATTTATTCCATATTAATCAGTTAATTTTAATTACCATGAAGTCAGATTTGTGTTGTGACATAACAATTTACAGTTCTTGTTCAAAATCTTGGCTACCCACACATAGATCCGAACTTTTCAATTTTTAGGCAGCAGATAAGCACGTCTACAACGAGCCTGTTCGTACCTCCTCCACTCTTTCTCCGTATGTCAATGTCAGTTTTATCCAGTTGTCACTTTCTATTTTACATTCCCAAGTTGAGTACAGAGGTAAATTTCATTGCTCAAAGTTTTTTTTTCAAATTTGTGTAACAGACTTTTGCTTCATTTCTCAACCTGTATCGAAGCTCCTATTGGCCGTTGTTACCTTTCGCAGTTTTGCGCAAAATATGTACCGGTATGTAATAATGGTAGCCTGAATACAATAACCACTCACTGTTTTTTCTCAAAAGAGAAAGATGAGTTGGATTTAGCTGGAATTAAACCTCATCGAATGATGTTACTCATCTTTGATTGCATTTCAATTTGTCTTCAGTTTACCGGTTATATTGCAATCCTAGAATCTGGGGGATCTGGTTTGTGTGCATTCCTAGAACTGCATGTGTATGTATCTGGTTTCCAGCCAATCTGGAGGCATCTGGTTACCATTATAGAGCACCAGATACAATTATGTAATGGTATTTGAATTGTAAAGGCAAGGAAGGAGGTGTAATGCTCTGATAAAAATCATCATCGAGTTGGGGAGAGAAGTGAAAAAACCAGCATGGGGTCTAAAATGGATTTTGTAAAGGCTGTTCGCTTGGGCATATGCCAATGGTACGTAACAAAATCTGGGTCTACCCGTGCAAAAACAATCGACGTATCTGGGTTGGAGAGTGGTAACCTAAGAATGGGTTGCCAGGCCGTTGGGGGCTTGGGGAGTGATGTGATAGTGGCTGAGGGAGATGTGGAGCCGAAGAAACAGGCTTGCAGGCCCAGATTAGGTTACAAGATTGAACCTAGAAGCTGTTGGCTAAACTAGTGTCTGATATTTGATCATGATTGATGACGGTGGGTGTTGTTAGCGGATTGTGATGTAAAGAGTTTAGTTGGTTCAACTTTTTGCACATGTTTATGTACCTAACTTTGTAGAGCAAGAAGTAAATATATTTATTATTTTCACAATTTTGCATGTGATTACTATTGAATTTACAGATTTTTTTTTAAAAAAAAACTATTGTCCGTACAACATAGGTACGAAAATAGAAAATAAGTTGAAAACAGAAATTAGCAGAAAATCCAGTAATAAAATACTATAAATCGGATCAGGTTTAATTTTAAGAATTGCTATCGGAATGGGCAAGTTATTCGCCCCTATGCATATGGTGTACTCATGAGTACTTTATTATTACCGCTCCCACTTTAAAACCGGCTGTTTTGTTACTAAAAGTATTCCCTGTCTGCTGAAAACTATTTGAATAAAGAATGCTCAACCTGTCAGAATTAGCTTTACAAACAAGTAAGGTCATTTGTCCCCATAGCCAGGGGGCATAGGTGCTATCAGTCACCGAAATCATATAAGCTTCAGCGAGTTTTTGAAGTTGAATCAAATTTCTGGAACCAAATCTGATGCAAACCCCAATTTTGAAGGGTACTCCAAATTTGAAGTCCACATCTAAAGTTACACAAGCTTTCTTCAAAGGGTTTTACTAAAGTACTGCAATTTGAGAGCAGGTCTTGAAAAGCCTAATCTTTCTGCAGAAGTGAGAAAAATCCATCGGAAAACTTGACGTGCTCAGCTGAGGGATGGAAGACATGTTGGTTTCTGTTTTCTACTGAGCATGCGCGAGAGGTGTGTGTGAGACCAACAACTCTGAAACATCACATCAGTTCAGTTAGAGATTGTTACCCAGGAAGTTGGATTAACAATTACCCTACTTATTCACACGGTTTTCAGTGTTATGGTGCTTTGTACTGGATCTAGTCAGATTGCTAAGGTATCACTAAGGAAATAGAGCACATTTGGATGTGTGGTTCATGAATGATTTTGAAGAAGAAGGTAGGTTTACAACCACCACGTGAATTGGTTGGGTAATTTCTAATGTTAAATTTTCTCTGCACAGTGAGGAATCAGCCTGGATGATCCCCGCGATTTTCAAACCATTATTACACCATATTTACCATATCAGATTACAGTGATTGACAGCGTTGCCATGGTTACTAATTCTATAGTCTATTGTATGATTATCGATACGTCCAAGGGGTCGGGAGAAGAGATTGGGGAGGGAGAGGGGATGTTGACCAATCATGTCTGAACGGCTTAAAGACAACGATCAGCAACCATGGATTTCGTACCAGTTTTATTTTCTTTGAAAAGAGACAGGCAAGGGGTAATCCTTATTTGAATTCTCAAGTGCCTTTGCAGTTGTCTGATTGACCTGCAATTGTGGATTTTAACGGCGGTTTGGAGCGTACGTTTACTTTTTGGTGATCACTAACTGACTTGAGATAGAGCTTGTGGATAAAGTTTGGAGTTACTATTATTTTTGACACTTGATTTTTACACGTTATTTAACATAGTCATTTTCTTTTTTACCTTTCACAGTGAACTTTCAAGCACGGAGTTCCGAGGCAGAGGCGTACAACAAGGCTGCCGAGTCCATGTTACACGAGCAGAGCGCGTACGGGGCCGCGGGCATGGGGACCGGAGGCTCCGGCAACTCCCCGTCGATGCTCCCGTCCTTCGGCTTCACGCAGGAGCAGGTCGCGTGTGTGTGCGAGGTTCTTCAGCAAGGCGGCAACATTGAGAGGCTGGCCCGCTTTCTATGGTCTCTACCCGCCTGTGAGCATCTCCACAAGAATGAGAGCGTTTTGAAAGCCAAGGCCGTCGTAGCCTTTCACCGAGGTAACTTCAAGGAATTGTACAAAATTCTGGAGAGCAATAATTTTTCACCGCACAATCATCCAAAGCTCCAGGCCTTGTGGCTCAAGGCTCATTACATAGAAGCTGAAAAGCTCCGGGGCAGGCCTCTCGGAGCCGTCGGCAAGTACAGAGTCCGCAGGAAGTTTCCCTTGCCCAGGACGATCTGGGATGGTGAGGAAACCAGCTATTGTTTCAAGGAAAAGTCAAGGACTGTACTTCGGGAATGGTACGCGCACAACCCTTATCCATCCCCACGGGAGAAGCGAGAGCTTGCCGAGGGTACAGGTCTTACCACCACCCAGGTCTCCAACTGGTTCAAAAACCGTAGACAGAGGGACCGAGCCGCTGAAGCCAAGGACAGGTAACGAATTCAATTTTTAGGAACAATGTTTCTCTCTTCCCACCACATGTCACTGATGTTTTTATCCCTACAATATACTTTATGAGCTTGGCCCACAAAATAGATGTTTTGTAAATGACCCCGACTGCAACTGACACTGATTCGAAGTCGTGAAAATTATGGGTTAGATAACAGATTTTTGGCTAAATTCATTGTGTATATATTTACTTGAATGACTTGCACACTTTCAATACCAAACGGGTGGTCAAGCATTCAGTACTGAACATTCCAAATGACAAATCTTTGTTTCGTTTTTTAAAAACAACCCACAGAAAATCTTTCCTCTCAAAATATATTTGTCAACTAAGTTTAATATCAACATCCTGGATGTGACAAGATATCACCGTTTCATTTCAAAAATTGAGTATTTGAGGGGTAAACAAAGGTCTGCTGGAAGCCCCTATGGTGTAGACACGGGAACATGGTAAACTGGCAAGTGTAAACAAAGGGTGGGTCTAGCACAGTACCATCAAGAAGTCAGCATAGGATGTACTCATTCATGTTTCATTTTAGCATGTTCATGAAGCATGTGTGAAGACAGTTTCTTTCAAATTGAAAAGGTACATGTATGTTGAGGTTAATGCTCAGTAGACAGTAACTCACATTCTAAAATGATGAGTTCATTTTCTGCCAAATCAAACATTGGATTATCTGTGTCTATATTTGAAGCTAATTGTGCAAAGTTACCAATAAATTGTCGTCCTTTTTCACAAACAGACAAGTGGGACTTTAAAAGCACTGTAAATGATGAAATTTTAATAATATTCCAAAATTAATAGATCACGTTATTGTCACAGATGTCAGACCTTTTATTTGAACACCCAGACATAAGTTTGAATGTTTGTGCAGATATACTTTATTATCAGTTCATATTTAAATTTATCACATCAGAGTGTAGCTCTATGGTCAAAAATATGCCATTTCTATATTTTATTATACAAGAAAATAGTCCATTTTTTTTCAAAAATATAAATCCCACATAACTCAAGTTAACTATAGTTATGTTGTACAATGTGAATATAACCAAAAACAGAGAACAAAAACGTTGGTGAAATTTGATAGTTAAAGCAACAAACAGGTCTACCTGTCTATATACTATAGGTCTCAGTTGCCTATTATGTTTCTGAAAGGAAAGACATCGATGACAAGGTCCCGGAGAATCACGCTTATAATTTTTCAAGTTTTAAGTTGAAAGCGTTACGTCAAAATAATCATTGGCGTACCTTTTATTTGAATTAAAACTTTGTGTACATTGTCTCGACTCAAAAATTGTTCACATTTTAAGCTATCTTATGATATATAATCAGCAGACTGTATTGTTTGTTGTGTGCAAAAAGATTCATCTGGCAACGACCATGAAAGAACATGGCCTGACATTTTCACCAACACATTTCTTGACAATAATTGAAGGCGGCAAATTCACTGCAGTTCTGACAGAGCTTCTGAATCAGAAACTGACTAGAAGTTTTCATGCTCAACTTTGTGCCTCATGAATCACACATGGATGGGAAGTAAAAACAGGCTGTTTTGGCAGGCTAAAATGAGGTCAACACATAAACCCCCAGCAAGTTGCAACCCCTGCAGCCTATGCTTCAGTTGGAAAGATTGTGCTACTGAAAATCAACAATAAACATGTAGATCGAGATAATTTGTTGAAAAATCTCATCCATCTTTTCCTTAGTACATGCGTACGTCTATCTAGGTTGTAACTTCTTGACTTTAGACTGCACTACAAGCAGCTCTCTACCTGGGAAACGGTGAAAAAAATTATTGAACGACCCTGTTTTACAGGCTTTCCTTCTTTCCTGAAGTCACATGTAACACCACCTAAGGAAAAATATTCCAATAACCTTTCTTGTGGTTGATAAAACACAAATCTACCATTTCTCCTATCTGCCAAAGTTGTATGTAACAACTGCAGATTGCTGCAAGCAGAATTGTACTGGTAAAATGGTGATTGTGTTGCCTCTTTGTTGATGTCTGGACATGGTGTACATGCCACAAAGTAGGTTAGACGGGGGTTACTTCAAACAGCTGTGTGTATCGGGAGGCGGATTTAGACTGAAATGAAGAGCAGAAAATGACTCTTCGAGGCTTCCTATGACCTTTGTCAGATGGACTTGTGAAATGTAGAGCAAGTCAAGCCATGAGAAAATATCTAAATGTTGTCAGCGGACTGTGGAAAGCAAGAAACTTTGGAAACAATCGGAGTTTTTATACATTGATGCGAGATTTTCAGACTTAACACTATTGACTGTAAACAGAAGAAGACTGAAATAGAATGTAAACTGTGGTGAAACCTGAATCGGGCTATCTTCCAAATGAAAATATCAATATCTAATCTAAAATGAAGTAAGAACATGGAAGGTTAAGATTTTATTCATACGATATCCAATTCTTGAAAATCATGCACATACTGTGAAATCTACTTCAGTTTTGCAGTTAGGTCACAAAAAAAGCTGTAGGAAATCATTGTAACAGTCGTGCAAATCGTAACAATGACATGAAAAAGCTCCTTTTTTTCTTTGTCTTGAATTTTACTTAGTCACAAAGTCTTTGACTGAAATAATACATGTGTTGTGTGGCCGGAACAATTTTCGTCCTTGTTGATTCATGAGTTTGCTTTCGAATTGTCATTGTCGCTGCGAAGCAATCGTTTAAATGTTTGTGGAAGATTAGCGTGAATAATCATCGGAATCATTCCGAGTAATTACCTTCCATTTGCCTCACAAAACGCAAGAATTAATTCTTCCGATGCAGTCGGGTCATATGCAGCAGCATTCAATGCAGTGCACACTTTTTTAAGATATAGCCAATGGAGAGTTGCAAAATTAATTTTTGACTGTATTATTAATTACTTATTTTATGGGAAGAGAATTTCCTGCAACCAAAAAAAAAGATTGATTTTACGTCTTGTAAATTTTATTTTAATTAGAGTTTATATTTTTGTCTCAAACTAAACTAGAACTAAAATAGAAGAATCTGCCACAGAACATCATGAACTCCCGTCAGCACTGGCGGTCCTCTGAATCTTAGACAAATAAATAAAATTGAGAACAAAGATTTATTTTGCATAACACAGGCGCAATAAAAACAGTCGGCAGGCTGGAAACCCAACAAAGTGGAATACCAGAAACTCGAAAATCTCTGATAATTAGCTCCTTGTTCAGCAATTATTTTGCCAAGAAAAATTCACCTCTCCAGCCCTTTTCCCGCCAAAAGCTTCCCCGGTAGTGCTTTGTTCCTTATCCTCCTGCGACCTTTTTGTTTGACGTGTCTCATCTTTGTCTTTTGACTGTTTGTCTCTCTATTAAGTCATAAAGGGAATATGTGCATGCGAAAGGCAATTATCCTTTCCTGCAAATTAATAACATGTCCATTTACATTAGAAAGCCCTTGTTTCCGAGCAGTTTCCTGGATGGCTGCTGCGGCTGCTTGTAATGGGTGCTGCTCATAAAATGTGGTTTTCTCTGCTTGTTAACGACAAGGGGATAATGATGGGGTCACTAACTAAATAATCACTCTAATCGTTTTACGATCACTCACAGTACGATGTGAAAAGGCTTCAAATTAATAAACCTCCTATTCTAGTAACATTTTTGGCAAGAAATTAGAAACTTGTTTTGCTTAATTAATTAAATGTTGGATAAAATATTTTATGTTGGATTCTGGAATCTTAATTCTACAGTTCGTGAATATACACAAACAGCAAAGTATATTCTTTTTCAATGGTTGACTTACGGCATATTCTGATCGAAGATCCCCAATAATGGTATTAATATCGTTCATAAATTTTTGATTAAATATTAATCTCATATGATTAAATATTATTTATGAAATATTCATATTTGATGATGATGCTGCAGGTATATATTAATTGTTTTTGTATCATAAACGATGTAGTCAATTCATATTAAATCAAATATCGTGCCGAAATACATGCTACATGTTAAGAGAAACTGCTAATTATGAACAATCACACTCGTAAATCATACATAAAGTTTGAGTTGAAAAAGCGGCGAGATATATTGTGTTTAACACAACTGCGGTACAGGAAAAAACACAGGCTGTATTTTAACATGGGCTGGAATTAAAATCATTATTTCACGTCACGTTGTACATCAAGTACGTCTCATTCGGGTTTGGTGACAGTGATTTATTTACATAATTCCAGACATTTAGATAGCAGATCAGCAGATAATCCACCTGAAACCCAGGAATATTTTTCATTAAGCAATACTGGCAATTGAGGCGCTAAATTATGAATGGAAATGGCAGGTTAATATGGAGCTACCTGCAGGATCATCACGATGATACATTTCAAATGTATGAACGTTTCCTCGAAGAGGCTGAATGCCATTTAATTAAAATGAGAGCACCATATTTAACCCTTTTTCACCATTGCCCCACCATTTGCACCATCATTGCTTTTGCCAAAACAAATGAGTTGGCGTGTCCACGCACCCTCGCACTTGCACATTTCTAAAAAATATTTGGAATTGTCTGACTTCGCTAAATTAAAAATGTCAATTTTAGATCTAAAACATGTAAAAACATAAAACTTTGCGTCGTCTGCAAAGCCCAGAGCAAAGGAACAATATGAGGCTTTGGCCCGGAGATTCCCGCAATGAGATAACATTCCACTGCCAAATTAGAAAACGACATTCAACCCGTGGAATAAACGTAGATCATTAGGCTGAATAATTAGTTCTTTGATTAATTAAAATAATATGATACGAAGGTAAAGCCTTGGCAAAGGAAACGCAGACAGACAAATCGTGGATAAATGTCAAAGGTTTATTTCCGGAAGCTTTTCAGATGTATTGTTGTATTAATTCTGAAGAAAGACAGTAGGTTGTTTTGTAACTAAGCATATGCTAAAGCATTAAATATAGTAACCAATCGAATTTAAGGTAGTACACCTCTTTTTGTTGGAAGAAAGAAAATTAGCACAGAGGCAGGTGGATAGGCTGACAAAGAAAATCACTATTTTAGTATTTTACATGTTGTTACACAGATGTCTTTGCACCTTGAAATCCCCAACATTATCCTTTTCTTAACAAAAAAGTCTTACACTTGTATTTATAGTATTTATATAATCATTGTAGAGAGGCTCCATCCTTGGCCAACTCTGCACATAGTGATACAGGATGTCCTAGTCCCAACAACTCAGAAGGCTGCAAGATCGAGCCACCGGATTCACCAGATCCTCTGGACCTGGAGTTAAACGGACAAACCAAACTGGATGACCATGGAAGTCTCCATCACCAACACCAGGGACACAACCACCACCACCAGCCGCAGCAACAATCCCAGGCAATGTACCCCAGTGATTTGGGAAGCGGTGGTAAGCCCTCGTCCGGCCTGCCCGTCGTGAGCTCCAGTGCTGGAGGCTCCATGGGCTTGGGTGGTCTCGGGGTAACCAGCCCCTCCGTTGGGGCTACTGCGCCACACGGACACCACCATCAGAGCCAGAATCCCCAGCAGGCACATCACCAGGGCGGGGGCGGCATCCCCTCCAGCCTGGCGGGCGGGATGCACACCCATCACCACCAGACCAACGACGTGTCCGCCCTAATGCCTGACTATCAAGCCTTGTGAGATTGAGTTCTCCAAAATTACTGACAATTAAACAATGTAACCACTAACTACGGTTACAGTTGATACTAGTGTCATATTAAAAATCAACATTCAGTTTTAAATTAAAGACAAATATTTGAAAACTATACCAGGTTACATCGAGACGAGACCACATCCAACATCAACCTTAATTAAACATTAACCAACTTCAGACAATTGTTAGATTCAGTTGTTGGTTAAATGCTGCCAGGAGCTAGAAACTACAAGATGTAAGTTAATTCAAAATGGGTACGATTGCATAACATTAACTGAAGACCAAAGCAAGTAAGATCACGGTGCATACCTAGTTTAGAAATGTCACAGTGAATGAGAAGGTGCAACAACATTAAGAAGAAGATGGCACAAAAAGATCAAATCTTCGTCAGCGTGAACATGATAACAACAACCCAAGTGAAACTCCCTATACTGGACTGGACAAAAAGTCAACTGTCCGCAGCCAGAATCCAATTCTGACATGGCTTATGACATAATATTACAACAACCCACATTGATTTTATCTACAGATTGGCACCACCGTGATTTCTCTGTGGCTAAATTCTTAAGTACAGGTTGAGGGTTGCGAACTTGACGAACTCCTCGCAGGAAGTGTGATGCAACTCGGTGATTTCAGTGACACGTAATTTCGAGCTGAAAAACAAGATAATTACCTGCTTCTTATTCGAACCTCGTCTTCATTAGAACTGTGTGTTAGCAGTGTGTTTTGTTCAATAGTTGAAGAATGGGTGAAGTACCAATCACCTATGATTATCAATTACTCATCAGTGTCAATCAGCCGCCTCCCATTGTGTGACTGGGATTTTTATCGGTGATACTGATCTTATTGGGGAGACAGCTAGCAATAATCTTAATCTTAGATTTTAAAGATATAAAACTCACATCTTTTCAAATTTTGAAATTCAAATGAAAATTTTTAAAGAATTTATTCTCTACAAAATGTGTACATCCTTCAGAATGTTCACTTTTTGAAAACGTTGATCACACTGGAAAATTATTACGACTCATGCAATTGATATTGTCTTCACCATTAATGATTGTTTCTGACATAATAAACTTGCTTGTAAGGTGTTGATAGCAGAGCTAATTGGTTCTTCACCTATTGTAAATATCAAGTCATTGAAATGAGAGCACACTGCTATGTGGACATAATGAACTCTTCTCATATTACTGTGAACACTGTACATACATCATAGCAAATTAAAATGACACAACTTGTCTTCAACTGTCTGGTTTGAAACAGGAAGATTAGAACATCGTCATGATTTATGGTAATATTTGGAACATATTATGACTACTCTTGTTGGTAATTACACTTTAGATCTCTACTATCTATGCTTCAACTATTAAAATATGTAGCATAAAACAATTGTTTTGCACCACATAGAAATAGGTACTCAGATTGTACATGTTAAGTAAAATTTAAGTCAACTACCAAAGAATTAAAAGAGATCATTTTCTCAAGAAATAACCATGAAATTTTATCTACTACTTTTTTTTCCTATGTAACAGCACTGTGCCAGTTTGGAAACAATTTTATTGCGATTGTTTGAATAATAGAGGTAAATGCGAATAACTTTGAAATTTTTTCCATTATTGTCATCAATTACACACGAATATTTCAACTGTGTACACAATTCGAGTATTAGATCTACTTCAAGAAGAAAAAACATGGTATAGTTATTTTGTAGATTTGAGAATGATATTATATGGTTGTGTGAACTTGTATTTGTCCCCGTTGAGACACTTGGTCTTTTCGACATCTGATGTAATGTATGAATGTTGTTATTGTTTTGCATCACAGAAATCAAAGCATTATTATTTGTCAACAATGTAAACAAAGTGAACAAGGTGCTGTATATTTGTTTGTGAAAAAGACATTTTCTTCTTCATCTTCTTTATAATTTTTGAAAATACCTTGTGCATTATTATACCTACAACATGTTATTTGTATTTGCATATGGAACTGGAATGCTTAAAATCTCTTCAAATCTTTCTGAAGCTTTTCAAGCCTTCTCTAAGATGTGTTACTGCCAATGTTTTCTTACCTAGATGCATAATTCATCAACAAAATGTGTTTCATATCAGTATTTTAAGTACAATATGCTGCTGTTATTATCTTAGGTTGCAAAGAATAGCCAAGTTACAATTCAATTGCTATTTCAAACATAATCACAAAGTTTTCTGCTCTTAGTAATAGGTTTATTATTATTGTGCCATGCTAGAAAAAGTCAAGCCGGGAAAATTTTGTCAAAAACAACAGGGAGCATGACAAAATGTTCTTGATTTGAATGCTTTTTGTGATATTAGTGAAATTCTACAGCCAACTAAGAAGAAGCTCACCCGTATTCTGCAATATTATAAACAGCAGTCCCTGATTTGAGAGGCCATGTTTGAGTAGACCATGAAAGACTTCATTAGGAGCCCTTACCCCATCAGGTTAAGTTGTAAAATTCTGAGATCAAAAGATGCTCTGAGCGCCGGTTCACATGGGGTGCAGACATTGTGAAAAATATCGTTGATGCTGTCGCTCCACGTGAACAGGGCTTAGGATAGCCCTTTTTGAAGTAGGTGGCCGTTGATTGTAGGGACGTTGTGCATACTACCTATAGTAAGTTGTGTTATGACTCAGGTCAAATTTGTAGTATTATTATAACGCTATTTGCATGATATAATAGCAAAATAAGGGAATACGTACTTTAAGAACTTTAGAATCAGTAATTTACACAGAGTAATGTCGTTAGACATTTCACATGGTTGTTCAAAAAGAAAAATAAAGTATTTGTTCCCATATTTGAATGCAATCTTTTACTGACTATCACTGTGTACTATATTCATAATATTAGCTTTATACAAAGCAGTTCCAGGTTCTATATATTAATGTAATAAATTGTAAATACAACATTATATGTTGCGAGTTTTGATTTGAACCCATATCTGCTTCTGTTGGAATTGGATCAATTGAAATTACTTTGTGATTTTCTTCCACACATAGTCATTGCTTTGGTGATGGATTTCGTGAAAGACTGATTTAATTCGCAAATGTCTCGCCAAATGAGCTAAAAATTACAGGATTTCTCGCATTAGGGAAGTTTTAAATATGAATTAGCTATATTTGTTGCCCGTAGTATTTTTCATCATGCGATGTATATTCGGACAATTAGTTACTGAATCGGGTCAAATTCTAGCACTTACCTTAAGATTTCCTAGGAGAATCGTTGGCTTAAAGTCAGAGAAGAAATAATTCAAATCATATTCACCAGAAGAGATCCAATAATTTTGCCATGGTTACCAGATGCAGAAATTGGATCGTGGGACAATAAAAGAATTTCTACTGATGCCATCATCGGATGGGGAGACCCTCTTTAATTATTAATGAATTAGCTATTAATTTTTAATTAACACTCTCTCCTTGAAAGTTACGTGTATGAGATGAGGAGAAGCGAGGCTCCTTTTTAATCTTTCTAAAGCATGGATCTTCGGAAAAGGTTCAGCACGCGCGTGAAAACCTCACAATCGTTCATCAACTGTTTTACAGCTATTTTCACGGGTCTCTGCGTAAATTGATGCTTCTTTTCACGGCACTTTAGCTGCGACACTGCTTATTAGGAGAATAATAAAGAAAATTGGCTGCAGACAGGGTTCAATTTTAACCACGTGAGAAAAGAAATGCTTGATTCCATGATAATACATGAACCTGAATTGGTTCCTTAAAAGATCGAAAATTTTGGAGTGAACATTATTATACATAGCAAATTTGTTTTCTCATTTAAAACTTTACGGTTCATTCACGTATCTTTGTTGAGTATAAATTGTCTTATGCCAGAGGTAAATCCAAATTTTGGTAAAGCTGGGGACACGAAAGAACCAGGACACCCAGTTTACTAGGGGCGGGAGAAGAGGATGGTGAGGTGTTCATGGCTTTGTACTCAAGTATCTTCCAATTGATTTCGATTTGTGCTCGGTAAACGGACATCAAGAACGGTAAATACAACGAAACGAATTACGATACCTCGGCCCAGTACAAAGTTATTGTTGGCCATCACCCTTAATAATTTGATACTTGGCTGCTACAAGTACATCCAGAAGTGTAGTAAGAGAATCCACTACCGAGTGAATTCAATTTCAAACAAAGTAGACGAGGATCTGATCAAGAAAAAAAAATCATATCCAGATAAGAAGTGTGTCAGGTCATCGCGGATTGCCCTGACCCGTTCCTAAATGAAGATGCAATTGCCTGTGGATGTGTTTACTGAATGTGTTTACTTTCCCTGTAAACAAATAATCTTGCCTCTAGGCTGCGGTCGCTATGACAACATCACGATTCACAAAACACCTTTTTCTCCCTTCTTCATCCATGATGTTCGTGTAGCTTCTCTATCCAATGTCTTCATTGTTTGGTGGCATCACTTTTTTGCACAATCCAGGTTTTATTTAGCTAGTGATTATACTTGCTGTGTTCGCATTGTTCAATGTTCACCTGGCAAATACTCTGATTCTGGATTTGTACAACAGATATCACGTTCATGCGATGGGATCTCTGACAATACTGAAATCTGGTAGTGGATCCAGAACTTGAGATGTGTAGGAAAGGACTTTGAACAGCGATAAGGTCTTTCATTTTATCGTATAGGGTCTAATTCTGATATTCAAATCTGTTTTTTGTTGTTTACCATAGATTTGTATTCCACGTGTAGAACTACACAAAATTTTCCAAGTGCAGTATTGTATGAAGTTGTCAATGAAATAACTGATGTTTCAAACATACATTAAATTTTTTCTCAGATGGGGGGGGGGTGAAACATCTTTGTACGTTCCGAACCCATCTTACATTTTCGCAAGGTAAAGTTTTAAATGAGCAAGCACTTACCAACAAAACACTACAAGTAGTACCAAATCCTTAATACAACAGAAATCAGAGCTCATTGTTTGCTTCTAAACACCTGAGAATTACTCGAACAAAGATCAGCTGAGCCAAAAGATCCTTTATTCAAACTCTTGACGGGGATGGTCTGCATTGTGGTGTATATTTACTGAGTGATTATACACAAGATGAGAAGCCCCGGGTCCAACAGAGCTTACATAAAGCGTGAGACGCGTGTCTCCAGACCTGCTCCCCCGTACAACTGCATCTTCGCTTCGATTGTCACGATACATGGACGGTCTGTTGCGTTTGAATTTTCCTTCTTTCGGGACTAATTAGTAGACGGAGTCGATGAGCATTCAAAAGAAGCGAATTCTAGGTCTCTTTAAAAGGAATTTTAAACTATCGTCGTTTTTCTTATGATGTTTTTTTTTGAGTTTGTCTGTATGGATCTCACTGGGCCAGTTTTGGCACAGGCCCTTTTGTGGGGTCGGAATTGCCATCCAATACATTCACACAAAGACATTTTAAAAGATAGTTTTTCTTAGCGGATAAACACAATTGTGGATGGTTTGCTCTCTACAATAAGTAGTCCAATCGAGTTTTTCCTGATGAAGATGCATTCTGTAGAATTCTATGGAATTCTATAGAATGTGATAAATCACTGAAGCATGAATTGGGATGCATTTAAATGTTCTTTCTGTTGCATGTATCTCTGTGGCACTCTGCTAGCACTTCTGACTCTTAAGCAACAGGTAGTGGGTTCAAATACCACTTTTTACATTTTTTTATTATAAATTCTGTAGAATTCTACAAAATCTCATTAAGAAAAACTCGAATGGAAGGTTATTCTGTATGTGGGATGAAATTGAGATAATTTTCATTTCAGACATATATTTTCCAAAATACCTCCCAAATGTGTGATGTTTGGGAAGAAAGGAATGAGGAATCATAAAATCTACACGTATCATCAACATTTAATTTTCATCACTACTTAATCATAGATCTAGGATAATTCTAATGTCATTACACAAAAAGTTGATGCAAATCGACCACATCGATTCCAAAATCTATTTTTAAAAAAATCCAAATTTCGTCTCACGCTGATGTTCTGGTAAATTTTCTTTTAACATATTCTGTTGCAATAGTCACTGAATTGCTAGCTGTTGTAGTAATAATAAACCACTCAAATTACCAGCAAAATGTTACAACCAAAATCTGAAACTCACAGCAATTAAAAGCAACAATATATTAACTTATGTAACAGAATCATAAATTTTAAGTCCCTTTAGAAATATTTTCTGCAAAGGAAACTTTGCTCAATTCTTTCTCTTTAAATGAAGAAACCATGAACTGCAGTGTTGAGTTACAGAAGAAAGAGAAACTGCAGGAGTAAAAGATCATGTTAATTACTGGAGCCGGATTGGGTTACCTTGTATTAAATTACCTGTCCATTTGCAGGTAATACAAGACATGAAACAGAACATACGGCTGCTGCAGGTATAGAGCGTAGAAGGCGGAAAAATGTTGCTAATCACGAGTTTGGGTCGTTACTTACTGGATGCCGTTGCCTGGCTTGATGAGTCAAAGACATTCTACAATTTATAGCCCAAAAGGACAAAGAAAGAAAAAAGAAACAGAAAATTTGAAACATATCCATATAAATTTGTATATTGGAATTAAAGCTTTGGCCGGGCCACCAAATCAACCACCCGCGTAAAATGGTTTCTCTCACTATAAAAGAAAATCAGGTGGTGAAAGTTTCACCAGGTGGCTCGCACCCTTCACACCCCTTGCACCTCTTGCACCCCTTGCACCCATTGCACCTCTCATGTGGATGGTTTGCTCTCTACAATAAGTAGTCCAATCGAGTTTTTCCTGATGAAGATGCACCTCTTGCACCCTTGCACCTTTCACACCCCTTGCACATCTTGAACCCCTGTACCTCTCCCACAACTTGCACCTCTTGCACCCATTGCACCTCTCATGTTCCTTACACCTCTCACACCCCTTATACCCCTTGCACCTCTCACACCCTTTGCACCCATTGCACCTCTTGTATTTCTTACACCTCTCACACCCCTCATACCCCTTGCACCTCTCACAACCTTTCACATGAGGACAGTCAACTAGGTTCTTGGGTCCCCACCACCTTGCAGAGGTAAAGGTGCAAGGGGTGTGAGAAGTGCAAGGGTGTGAGGGTAGGTACAAAAGGTGAGTGGTTTGAGAAGTGTGAGGGGTACAATGGCAGGTGTGAGGGTACAAGAGGTGTGAGGGGTGCAAAAGATGTAAGGGGTGTCAGGGGTGAGTGGGCAGTCTAAACTAGGTTTTTGGATCCCCACCACCCAGGACCACAAAAAGTTGAATCAACTTTGATGACAGCATGTAGAGCTGAGGTGTCCCCATTACCTCCAGTCAGAACCATCACCCCATCTACATTCACAGAACAGCAAGTGTCCTTCATAGGTCCCCACCATGGGCCAAAATCTCTTGGCAAAAACCCAAACCAAATACTAAGGTGACTCCAATGAACCACCAATAAACATCCATTTAAAATATACTGATTTAAAGTGAAGAATTCCAGAGAATTCAAAATACAGGCAATGCCAACAAAAGTTCCTAACCTTCTGATTCTGCCAAATGTATTTCATGTTTATGAGAGAGATATACCTGACCATGTCTTTGAGGCTGATTCTTAGTTGGGTGTTTCAGTTATGCTTCAGTTAAATACAGCAAGTTAAGCAGTCTATGGCCTTATATCAGGGGTCAGGAGCCAGTGGGAGTGCATGAAACTTTAAAGATTGCAAGGCACAAAACATGCATTGACTTCTATAGAGCATCTGAGAGATGGATCTAAATCCATCTGCATTGGAAAAACTGCTGAACGAATATCAACCTAAAAATTATGGCAAAATATATGAATAACAGTAAAAACTATGAGAAATATTTTAAGTTTTTCTGCTGAGCCAATATTGAGATTAACTTGTCAAGAGATGAGGGTAAATCTTCCAAATGTGCTTTTGTGATAAAAATTTCATTATTTCAAATATTTCTATTGCTTCAATGAATATGAAAAAATTATGGCCAAATCTACAAATATATTAGAATTTATTAGCATTTTGCAATTTAGCCGAATGCATCTCATATTTGAGATTAACATTTCAAAGGAAATCAAAAAGATGATTGCAAAAAATTGCAAAAAACTTTAATGAAACTTCGATGTGCTTCAATTTAGTGCATTTTTGGGAGCACACAAAGGTTTAAAGCTTCTTTCAATCACTTTGTGATCACAATCATGTTGTTTGCGCTCATCTGCACTCATGCGCTCACCCTCCGCTCTTGGTGCTCACACCGGCTCCCGACCCCTGTACTATGGGCACTACATAGCTTTGTCTTTGCCTGGAAAATAACTGAAACATAACTGAATCAGATGACTAAGTCTCAGACTTTGACACATGGTCGGGACATACTTTTTCTAGGGACGTGTTGATTTTGTAATACAGAAACATAATCTTTTAAATACCTAACAACAAAGTGAAGTCTATGTTTATGAATAAAAATGTTAACAATCACAGTGAACTCAAACGGAAACAGTTGATCCACAAAGATCAAATTGTGGCGAAATTTAGTATAGTCTACCTGACATGAAATCATGATGAAAAGAAGATCTCATTGCCACCAAACAAAGAGTTTTCTGATTCTTTCACGAATTAAGTATACTCTAATATAGTCATGAAGTAAATGGACGAGACTCCAATAACTCTCAAACAATTTACATTCCATTATTTACCAAGTTTCTTGAAAATGACAAAAAAATTAAAACAATTGCTTAGTATTAGATTCTATGCGTCATCATATTTCATGTGACAATTGTAGTATTTTCAAAGATAAATTGAAAGAATCAGTAAAATAGCACATGTTATTTAAGAAAGTGTGTCAATTGAAAGTCAGAAAAAGTGGTGCATTCTTGAAAACATCAAAACAGCCTGGATACAGGAACACAATAGAATTCACAATGTGCTATTGATGCAAAGAAAGTGGGGCTCTTCACCTCCGTCAATTCAACTACTTAGATCTATATTCAACAAATTGCTCAATCACAACTTGATATCACTGTAGCACCCTGAAGGAACAGCAAACATTTCGGACTAAAATGACAATAACAGTAATTTCTGACCTATTGAAGTCAATGGATGAATTTTTTCAGGGATTTTTCCCTTGTAAAATCCACAAATATCACAGACATCTGTGCATCCACTTTGAAAATTATTACATAGTTTGAAAGGTTTGTGTAGTGTAATTTTTTGCCAAGTATTATGAATAGGTTAACACATGGAAGATCCAGTGTTCCTTGAAAATTAACTCCCAGAGTGAGTGTAGTGAGTGAGGGAGTTCAATTTTAAGGTACACTGGGTCTAACAATGTTAACCAACTTACACTCCAATTATTTAGTGATTTGCATAATAATTAAGACAATAAAAAAGGAATTATTTGATTGTTTTGTGACCAGTGGTCAGGAACTGAATGCAACCCATTGTACTATCTGTACTTTGTTGTGTGTTTGGCACTCATTTCAAGTTTGGAGTTCAAATAGACAACACAGTTCTGTGGCATTTTTGGGGTATTTTTTCACATAGAAATATTGCTTTAAATTAAATTATTTTTCTTGAGGATATACACATATAATTATACTAAAAACGTGCAGAGTTTGAAAGGAATTGGAGTATTATTTCATCAGAATAAAATTGCTCAAAAATTGGATTTGTACCAGTTTGAACAGTCATCAAAGCAAGGTAAAATATTGTAACACATGGCATTCTCTTATAGGGTATTGTATTCATTTTGAATAGAGAATCATATAAGGGACATGCATGTGTTACAAGAAATTAATCCATAAAAATGAACAATACTTAATACCACAATCAGGGTGTAATAAAGTTAATTGTACAAGGAATCAAAGAAAATTGAAATTTTGTCTGAACACATCTTTTTTATTGATCAATAATTTCTGACAACTGCACACAAACTGGTTCAAACCAGTTCAAACAGGTTTTATCAATCACTAATTTCT
>JBCAUG010024455.1:0-24800 GCA_038406175.1 Haplosyllis leylae
TTCCAAGCAGTTTGGGCCTTTGTTAACACAACTACAAGGCTGAGGGGGTAGGAATATGCATACTCAAGTGTAGTACTTGGTCCAGACATGATGTCATCGCTCTCATCATTGATTGGCTCACTCACACATCACCCCACTCTGTCTAGACGTTACGTCATTTGCATGTGATAACTGGGTCCTGATTGGCTGGAATTACTTATCACGAGTGAACTGTGAGGAGATTTATCAGGGAATGCCTTAAATACACCGCGGAGTTTTGATTTTCTTGCGCTCGGTTGTTTTTCCAGCATTTAAGCTTTCTCTCCTCAAGGTCAACTCGTGACACTATAGTCTACATTAAGGTAAAATTAATATCAAGGAGTGGACAATTTCAATTTAGTGACTCCTCATTAGAACATCGTAGTCTGTGGTCGGATCTTTTTGATTACATGTATGTACTGAACAGCAGCGAACTGTCTTACAACAAATCCTCCGTTTAAATGAATGCAGTAGTCCCGAACTTTAACTATCAAGTCATGTTTGAGTGTCACAGGCAACGTCAACTTCGAGCATCATATGAATTAAAGTGAGCAATTTGAGTTTTCCCATAATACACAAAGTTGACAACGTTAGCATTTTTGTACAACTTCTAATGTAAATCAATTATAAACAATTAAGAACCTAATGAGTTTCAAAGTAAATTTACTTTTGGAATGGTGTTTTGAATTTTAACTGATGTGATTAATTTCCATTTTAATTTTGGGCAAATACAAAAATGTCAACATTGCCAGCTTTGCGTATTACCGGAAAACCCGATTTGGTTTTTGTCAAAAGCTTTTCTTGTACTCTTTTCCAAGTGAATAGCGGTCTTAGCTATTGGTATGTTTGGCTATTGATTCCTTGAGCAAAACCTCTAAAATCCTCTGCAAAATAAATGTAATTTACTTTAAAAACTTTTTGCGCCTGCTGCTATTCAGTCATAGGTCTGATTAATTTGGTGAATTACTACATGCATTCCCTTTTGTGTAAGGACACAATGGCCCTTAACATTGAACTTTAAGATGAACTTACACTATTTCAAAAAAATTCAAAACATGGCCTTCTGATATATCAAATGACTCCACGTGAAAAGACAATTCTAATGAGCACATTTAAAAAAAAAAACCAACACCCATTTGACAATACCACCTAAAAATTTATTTTCACCACATTCTACACAGCAATCACACGACGAACAACACATGAACTTTTTCTTTATTCTGAAGATTCCAATACAATTTTGTCATGCCTATGACATGCAATTCACTTATTATTCCAACTCAATTTCTATTCTTACTTTGGCTTTTGATCCCTTTCGTCCTTCAAGAATCTCATTAATCATTGACCCTATCTTCCCACATTCATTTAACTCAATAGTCTTCTTATTACAACAACATCCCATACCTTTCTCATCAGAAACTGAAACATTAACCTCTTCTACTTTATTCTCTTCATCACCCTTTACTTTTGAATGAGTTAGAATGTTACTTATTCTCTCTCTCAGTGCATGTGAAGTGAGAGCATATGCATCCACTGCATCAGATGAATGTCCCGTAAACTCCTTAATAAGTTTGCGGTCAACATGACTGGTAAAAAGCCTTGTGGTGCCAGTTCTCCTCAAACTGTGATTGGTAATGAAACCTTCTATTTGGGCCTTTTTACATGCATCTTGCATTACCTTCCTAATAGTGTTCAGTCCCACCACCTATTCACCGTACCATTGCACCAGAGTGAATTTTTCTAAACTCCTCAAATAAAAGTTTAGTTTCTTTGTATTTGGGGTTACAGTTGGTAACAAACTTATGTACTTATCATAATTCTGACAGGGCACCTTACTGGATTGTCACTAGGATACACCCACACTACTTTTCTTTCCTTATGCATATGACTGAGACCACCATCATTAGTTTTTGTAGTTGTATCTTCTTGATAAACTAGACACCTCACCCCCTTATCATTCCTTTTGAACTGTAACTGGGATGCCAAATTTGGTGCATCTCTACGCAATGTGTAGTGCTCATCACCAGCTCTCAGACCAATGTTCAACCCAATCAAAAACAATACTGTACATCTTAGCTGATCTGGGGTATCCTCCCCCAACACCCCTGATTGCCACAACTTATTCTCAACATCAACGTCAATCATTCCTGCCTGTCTCTGAGTCGTACCTATTTTTGCTTTTGCATGCTCTCTCATGAGATTATTCAGTACAGTGCGAATTTGATTAAACTGTGAGCCTTCTATTAATTTCCAATGCTTGCCTTTAGAATTTATATGTTTCTGAATTGACACCACTAAGTGATACAATGTCTTCCCATGATACTCTGTACCATCTACTTTCTTAACCTCTGCCAAAAAATTACACATAGCAAACTCAAAACTGTCACGTTCTAAAAGTTCAACCATTTCAATATCACTTTCATAAATTCTGGCATCAAACAATGAAACATCACTCATTCTGTGACTTCTCCACTCCTTGTATGCCTTCACTGCCCACTGAACTTTTGAAAATGTTCTTCTCTTCATTTGGTCAACCTTCAAATTCTTCAACCTTTCATCTGAGATAGTCTTACTCACAGTTTTTGATGCTGCAAACCCCAATTTCCGACCAATTTGACTGCGAGACTTCGAACTACAATTAACATTAAACTATTACAATAACAATATCAAAGAACCATTTCAACCAAATACATGCCAATAATAATTTACACACCCTTACATTAAACTTCAACCTACCCAGAAAGTCTTGCAATACCATGCGCCACCACATTTTCACTTCTCTTTATGCTGTTACCATCCCGACTTGGCAATCTAATTCTAAACAAAACTTCACCAAATTAATTTTCAATCAAGTATCAAATAAACCAAATAACCAAATTCCTTTAATAATCCACTAATTACATTATACAACCTACTTGAAAGAAGGCTTCTCAAAATCCTCCTCATCAATCAACACATCAGAGTAATGTGGCACTGAGTTACCATTACCACCACCCAATTTAACTCCACCGTCAAGGTTCCCCTCACAAATACCAAACAAATCGTCCTCCCCATCACTTTCTTTTGTATCCAATACATCATTATTTGACTCCTGAGTAATGAACAAGTCATTACCCTCCTCCTCTTCTAATGAGAAATGCTCCATTACTAATTAAATCCGAAAATATAATTAAAAAAAAGACGCCACAGAACACACAACCACTCACTCCAAGAACTTCACACAGACTGATTTTCTCTAAAATCACGCGAATACAAACAATAACTTCATTTGCATACCACTCACTATTGACTATACCATCACTCATTCACGCAAAATGCCTAAATTCCTATTGAACTCAAAAGTCCATTGTCACCTATACCCACAAATTGCACCCCTACCTGACACCAACACTCACTAAAAATCTACTCTTACCAACACAAATACCAAACAATCATCATGCAACAACGCATGTCAAATTCCACCATATTAATCCTACACGCAATTAATATTAATTTAGTTTTTAAACTAGTTAAAGGACCTCTGAAGTCATTAATTCAGTGAATTCATTCCCCATCGAGTCTTTAACTACCACTTAAAATATTGTAAATAAGTAAAAGCAAATTAAGTTGTGCCACAATGAATTTAAATTAAAGGAAATAAGCAAACTAAATAAAACCTTCCTCATTTTTGGCTCTCAAATGAGCTGTCACAGATCACTTCCACGAAAATTTGTATGAGGGCGGGAAAGGACTTGTATTTAACAAAAAACAAACCCCCCCCCCCATTTCTGTCTCTGTCTGAGGAGAGGAGGTACCTCTTGGTCTGCATTTGTGTGGGGGTACCCCTAGTCTGGTGGTGTCCAGGGGCGGGAGAGCTGGTTCCCTGGACAGGAACAGAGGGAACCCTTCTCATCCTCCCCCTGGAAAAGACCAGGTCTTGTTCCCTGGTCCTCACCAGGATACCACTCGACCTGGTTGACAGACAAACAAACTGAAAACATTACCTTTCCACACTACGTATGTGGGCGGTAATGACATAACCCTCCACAGAGATCTTGGTATGTGAAGGCGCGCCCTCGACACAATCTTTTTAAGTTCAAAGGAAATTACAAACTTTCCCAAAGCATGACGTTTAAAATTGAATAAAACGGTTGAACTGCTATCGATCTGTGATTCATTGATTTTTACGTTTCATTACATTTAAGATTATATTAAATATAATGTAGAATCTATGTTTAATTATGCTGTAATATACGTTGAATATTTGAATTATTCATGTAATTATCATATTTACTTATTCATCAGTATTTGTGTTCAAGCTTAAAGCTGGTACATTTTCAAATTTTAAGTTACAAAAATTCAAGAAGAAATTTACCCCAAAGAAAGGCCAGCAAACGTCGAGAACAGGTTGTTATCTCCAGATGTAACGGGCAGTCGTCCAATAGATCCTTTGTGAACTAAACTGAACAAAAATGGAAAAGAAAGAAATGGATCTTAATCAAAACAATTCAATTGACGAAGGAGATTCTTTGCTGGGGGAAAAAGGGTATATTAATTTGAAAGATAAATTGAAAGGCACACTTTTCGCCTTTCTGGTTGTTCTGGAATATGTTTCATCTGCAGTATCAGTTCAACTACTGGAGAGAAGAATACCGGATTTGGAGTTAAACGCAATTCGATGTGGTGGATCTTGCATTCTGTATTTGGTTGTACTTTTATTGAGACGTAGATATCCATATGTGCCAAGGAGAATTGTTAAAGGACTCTCTCTGTATACTGTGGTTACCACTACTCAGAGTGCAGCAGTATTTATTGGGATGGCTCTGATACCAATAAGTGCTGCACAGAGTTTACAGCAAACAAACCAAATTATATCACGAATCCCTCTATTTGCCTTAATTTTGAAGGAGAGGATAACAATAAGAATACTTCTGTCCTCAGTACTTAGCATTGTTGGAATAATGTTAGTGATTCAACCAGGTTTCCTGTTTCCTAAAGTTGAGATTTCTGAGTCTAAATCCTTCAATGGGACATCATTGCTAATAAATGCAACCACAAGGACAGAGGATAAAGAAAATGGACTTTTCGGATATCAACTTAATTTCAAATTAAGTCCAATAATTGGCCATGTGATTTCTGCAGTAGTAGGTATCTTTGTCACATTAGATGTACTTGTGACTAAGTATAACACATCGTTTGCAGATTATCCATTAGAAATCCCGTTCTTTGCCTTAACCATGGGTACCTTGCTGTCAACTATTGGAATGCTCATCCTGGAAACACCAGCTCTGCCAACAAACTGGATGGATGTGCTTTATATTTTCATTCATACTATTTCCTACGCTCTTATGTGGCCTTTATACATTTATGTTCTTCAATACATCTCGGCCAATGCTTACAATATCATTTGGAGCACAAGCACAGTATTCATGCTCTTGGCTCAGTACACCATCTTATCCAGAATTCTTCCTGGACACAGAAACTGGATGGAAGTTGCCGGAGTTTTGCTTGTGACAATAGGATCTTCGCTGGGTTCTTTCTTGAATATTTTATTTGACTAAATTGAACTAATCGAGCGTTTCCGTAATTGACATTGAATTTGATGAATTCAATGAATTAAAAATTTGGTGATGTCACTGAAAGAAGGTCACCTACATTTAGTGACTGTCACTATATAAAGAAAATAATTTTAATTTAGTCTTGATTATTGCTTACTTTCTATGTTTTCTATTTTTTGGGACATTATTAAATACAGGCCGACATTTGTAAATATAGATCTACTTTATAATTTCGGTCTATTTATGGATAAAACTTTGCATTTTATTTTATGGTGATCTGCTTATTTCATAGACACATCACTATAAATTGTATTCAATGAATTCATCGAATTCGATGAAAACATTATGGAAAAACTCGCATGTTGCTCTTCCATTTGCTTGTAATGGATCAGATTTTAAATTGAGAAACACCCTCACTTACATCAATTTCTGCAACAACTAAACTGCTTACGGGGCCAGTGATACCATAAAGTGATCAACCTGACTACCTCTGTATTTGGCAAATCTTGTTACAAAAACTATCTGGGTCAACACCACCATGGCCCCTATCATTACAGTAGCTGTCTGCATGCAGAACATAAACAAAGAGGGAGGAAGGGATACTGAAAGTGTTGTTTCGTGGGAACCATTTTGAGCTCCAGTCCAGGAGCACTCGTTTATTTATGTGGTCGAAAGGGTCAACTTTGTGACCAAGTAATTTAAATATCTTAAAATGTGGCCATAAGTAAACAATGTGTGCAAAATCCTCTTCATATTGAAGACAAATAATTCTTTCTTTGTAATTAAGTTGCCATAAACCTGCTTAAATGTCACAGTCATCTTCATGCAAAATTTGAACATTGTTAAAATTCTACATTTGGCGTTCTGACTTTAGAGCATTTCTGCAGATGACTTTATTCACTTAAATGTGAGCAAACTGGTTTCACCTTCACCCCCTCCCTGAACACGAGAACATACTTTTTATGTTGAGAGGTGACAGGTTTACCATTTTGCAACCATCTCTACTTTCTTGATACAGTCTGATTGGATGCAAAGATTATACCACTACCTGAAGTAACCAACCTTTTTTAATGTGAGGCTTCCCTTGGTACTAAAATGTAATTTTGAACAGTTCAAGTTCACAATTCCTGTGAGAAAGATGAGACATTTTGGAAGATACTCTCGCCAAATGATCTACCATATCAGATATGTTTTGTTATCACTACAGTTTTACAAGTAATCCTCATACAGACTGTATTATCAAGAAAATAATTGTTGAGAAAATGTGACGCAGATATAACTGTTTGCATTGCTTGCCACATATGACATGATATCACACACTTTCAACAAATAAGTTAATATGATGAAAGCATGGGACGTGTGGTCGTTCTTGGCCCAACACCTGGCCAATACACCAATTTCACCCAATTCACAGTTATTGGAAGAAACATTTCACTGCATTGCCTCCTGTTTCATCTTCTGTTTCTTTGAGCCTCTAGTGAAGGAAATTCAGAGTTGACCAAACACTGGAACATAAAATGAGGTTAAGTCGCCGTGTGTTTCCTAATTGGTCTCATCAATGAGAGTTTGATACAAAAGGTGAATTCTATTCATGGGAAAAAGTAGGCCAAGATTTCAGTCTGCTAGTCTACTTTTTTATAAAGGTAGAGTGGTGACAGTTTTTCTTTGTTAACCACAGAAAATTAAATGTCAGATAACCAACAGAGAGGGGTGAAAGATTATCAATGTTAAACTGTTAACGTTTCAAATGTTTCAAAACACAAAGAGTGACCAGATGCACAAGTTGAAAGGGCATTGCATTTCAAAAAGGTAAGGTCCTTCCATTGCACGTTATCCTTCCATCACAAGCTAAAATTACAAAAGATAATCACAGTCCAAATTACATCTTTGCTGGTGGGCTGTTTTTATCTAACTTTCCCTTCCTAACAACCCTCAACCGAGTTATGACCATTATTTTCGTCACTGTTTAATCGTATCTGATTGATTACAATCAGAGAACACAAACCCATAATTTTCCAAATGGTTTCTGTCATAGTTAATTCGGCAGAGATATGTTCATTACCTATTTCAGTAAATTCCTCTAACGGCAAAATCTGCCCCGAAAAAGTCTTTCATTGTACTTTTCATCAAATTTTATCACGGGTAATGAGGAAAATCTCACGAACAGCTTATTCTGTAAAAGAAAAATTGTTTAGTTTGCAAAATCACCACCAGATGCCAGTATGTAGCACGTAGCACTTTTTCTCTATTTTGGCATATCGCACAGAACAATCTCTGGTGTAACATTACCTTCGATTAATATTTTAGTAGTTTTCAATTTTAAAATTTAGGTTTACAATTTAGGAATACATCCGCAATACTGCACAAAACATGACATAATTGGAAATGTATTGAAGGTCTAACAATAGAACTATTTCATGCCCAAACAGGTTTTGAGCTCTTACAAATTGGGAAAGTCACTACACTAGAAATAATCTTATTAAATAGTTCATAACACCTTTCTTCAAAACGGAATGGCAAGTGAGGTTTGCGCTGGATTACAAATGTTTATGATCAGAATTTACAGTTAGTACTCCATTGGTTTTCCTTTATTCTATTGGGGCTTATTGCAGCACAGCACCTTATTATTTCTCTTTATCAATTCAATAAACGAGGAAAATAAATGCAAAATTGGCTGGTTTGAGCATTGCACTGGACATAAGTAAAGGTTTTGAGGCCTTTGAACTGAGATTGAAGGGTTTTGAAGAGGGACCACTCAGTTTATTGCATTACCAAGCTGTATTGTGCGGTGGCCCACGCGCCCGTGGAGCCTTGAGAATTCGACCTGTCATAAAACAGTCTCAAGAGTTCTTCACGAACTTTGAGCTGACGAAAAAAGTGCCTAAAAGGGCCGTATTAATTCTTGAGTTAATTCTTCAAATTTATGGTTCTATTTGACAGCAAGATTTCTGACCATAACTCTGACCTTGTAGATCATGTGGTTCTGGTCTTTCTTTAACTGAGACAAATATTATTTTCAGTACACTACCGTTCTTCAGTAGCGAGAAATCCTGAACTTTGCAAACTTCCAAGCAGTGATATCTAAACCGATATCTAAATGCTGTAGCTCATAATTTTGAGAAATTTCAGTTTTGAGTCATGACTTGATCAGAGGCTCAGGATTACTGCCGCTGTATCTAAATTCACAATGGTCAAGAACCTCAAAATCTGCTTACGACACTGCTACCCTTAACTTGCTAATTACACATACAGGTGTTGTGAAGTAGTCCCGGGGGTACCTAGACATCAGTGGGGTGCACGCCACTCGTCCCCCGGGTACAACCCCACTTGTCCCCGTATCGCCCACGCGTTAGGGTCCCCATCAAAGAACAACTGCCTCTGGCAACTTATGATTCTAATGTTCGAGGAACCATCATAAACTTTTATCATGGTGTAGTTTATTTTAAAACTTACAAGAACATCATCAAACAAACACATCTTGTTATGACCTAACGACAACTTATAGTGAGTGCAGTACTTGTACTTGTACAGTAGGTGTTTCCATTTTTTCCTAAAAATTACTAAGAATTACATTGTGAAAAGAAGATGCTGAGACCTAATAAATATTGTGAATTGTTTTCCATTCATTGACCAGGGCAACAGAATATGCTTGGACAATATGAGGTTTGAAGAATTTACTGTTATGTCCCATCGAAATTTCATCTTATCCAGTAATTGGCGATGCCAACTTGAAATGTGCATGGTGGACCTTTCACCAGCAGTCGTCTTCAGAAACCGGTCGCATTTCGGAATTTCCATTGTTCTCGTACTATACATTTCTGGATACGTTTCTTTAAATAAATGTCCATATTGTTTGGATAGACTCTTATTTCAACTTATTTTCATTTTTCAAAAATGAAAAAGAAGTTTTTGAAACCTGGCAAAAAGAAAAAAGAGATAACTATTTTATAAAGCTTGCGTAAGATGAAGAAGTAAACAAATAGAGAGCGCATGTAGTGTGATGTGAGCATGTTATAGGATGCAGATCAACATGAGCTAAAGGATCTAGAAAACAGCCTCCTCCCCTCACTCGCCAGTTGTTCAAGAGCAAAACTTTCCCAGCCCATATCGACCGACAACGTATTTCAATTTGGTTTAGGCTCTCAGAAACACACGCTAAACCTTAGGAAGCAAATGTAGAAAGCGATTGATTTGTCCTCGTGTGTGGGGCACATGTGTCTTTTGATGCACACATTCACAGGCTACTATTCAAGGTTTCTTCTCTTTCCTTACTTTCTTATCTTTTTTCCCTGCCTACGTAAGATTAAATATAGTGCTTTTTTACATATGAACATGATAACTTGGGTGACGTTGTCTATACTTTTCTTTACTGAATATTGCGTGAAAAATAATTGAAGAAAATAATAATCAGATACATTGCAATGTCATGATAAAATACACTTTTCAACAGTTTAACGGATCGTGCAACCCTTGGATAACTGAAGTTATAGTTTAGTTTTCATGCCTTTTCAAGGCTACAAAATGTTTGGAAACTAGCCTGTGATTTATGGTGAAGCATACAATTTGAATATTCTGAATTAAAATTCTTCACAGACAAGGTGCATCCTTCTTGTTTTGAAATTGCATTTAAACGTAGAAATTTAACAACCAATCGATGCCACACCAGTTATTCAATTTAAGAATACTAATGTATATCATCAGAAGGAGTACAGAAGATACTCTACAATGTTGCAATTAAAGAATTGTTAAAGATATGACAAGCAACATGAATGGAATAAAAAACACTAATTTATTGCTAGTGCACCCCCATGGAGTAAACTATTCACAGTTCCACGTACTCGGCACTATACTACCACCAGTTGCGCTAAGAAACACCCCTCGCTGACAACCATTCCAGTTATTTGTCACATCCAACACTCCCAACCCATCTCGGTCTTTAGTATGGGGGCCACCCCGCTGACCCGTGATATGGTCCATTTTATCCTCGTAGAAGCAACTGTGGCCCCGGGGTCACATTGGGTAATTTATTTTACCTAAAAACAAATTTACAAAGTGGTCCCTAAAGTGGCAAGTCAAGCAGAAGGTATCATGTCTGAGAGTACACGGTGCTACCTTGGGGGCGCCAAAACCACCGAAGACCCTTATTCAGCCATCATTCTCTGCCCACTTAAATACCCTTAGTACTAACTCCTTGGGTATTACCTAATTAAGAATGTGTTGTGGTAAAGTACCTTGTGGGATTATCTGGCTAAGAAGTGCAAAGCACAGCAATTCCTGGTTGCTTCTTAATCCAATGACCGTTCAATTTGGTCTTCAGTTCCAAGATTTCTCTTCCACTACCTACATTATCCGTTGATGAAAACATAGAATTTGAATGAGTGCACATGCATATCAATGTACATAACAAGAGTGGAAACTAAATAGCACGCCGTCGCCTTGTAGCATTAATAAAATTTCGTCCAAACCTTAACCAGAAGAGTTGACACTTGTTGTCATAAAGAACCAAACCACGGGACAGCCCGGTGAGATTCTAAATGGAGCTACAACCCATGTACCAGGCCCTGCAGGGGGTACGATTCAAGGGTTCTCCAGAAAAAATCACTTGTAAATTATAGGCTGGTACGTGCAAATTAGCCATGGTTCTGCCCATTTTCTGCCTCCTGTATTTTCCTTGGGGACAAAAGCACTTAAAATATGTTTTAAAACCTATTCTTGTTAAAATAAATTGACAAAATAAGACGCTTTTCCACTAAATCTCTTTTTAAGCGGACATGTGTTTTTCGAACAGTTTAAATATAATAACAGTTTCTTTAATTATAATGGCACATTACTGGAAACTCCCGTTTTTATGAAATTTGACTGCATATCATTTTATCTAGATTGCGTTTCGTAATATGGGCCGTTGCCAAATTATAACGATAGCAATGGCGATAAAACGTGCATTTTACTTCAATGTATTTTTCCTCGAACACGTCTACGTCTACGTTACCCTTTTATATAGAGTAATTGATTAATAATTAATTCTTATGTAAGTTGGTGACAGGCTGATAATCTCCAACAACAAAGGTTAAAAAAACGTTTTTACTTAAAACTTAAGCTGCAGAACGCAGTTCTGTAGCCTTCTGTTGCCTCAGGCTCTCTACCATCTCTTATTGGCTCATTTTCCCATCAGGGCACGTGCTGCCTATTTGGCAAATTATAAGTGGAAGTCCAAATTTCTTCAGGGAAGCTTGTGAGAATGTCCATATTTTAGCAAACTCATGAGAGTATTGTTACTTACACAAGTTTACAACATCAGTTTTGGTGTTAAAAAGAAAACGGAACAGAAGAAATAGCCATACATTAACTTTCTTTCTGAGAAATTTCACGGAACTGGCAACTTTTGTCTTTTCAAAGTGAGATCTGAAAGTACGTTCACTCTCACTCCCTAAAAGTGCATCATGTCCATCACGGGATGTGAATCGGAGTGAAAGGTAGCTATCAGTATCCGCTACGGAAACCAGAAATCAACTACATCACACAATATTTCCTTTTATTAACCGCATAGATCAACATCATTTCAAAACCCTTTGTCGTGGCGGAATCAATGATCCATAGTTGTTGTTTCTACATGAATGAGTACAAACAATCCGTTGTATCATTTTCTTCCTTTTGCTATTGAACTGGAATATTTGAAGCTGGGGATATTTATTGAAAGAATCATTTAAAATTTCGATGCACATTGAACCAAGTGGTGGAGGAGGAATGTTGGATTAAAAATTAAAACATCTTCACTTCATTCTATTTTCCGCATAATTTGTTGAACTGGGAATGGATAACATGGGATATGAGCATATGACAGGTGGAGTGCTACAGGAGTATCAGTATCCACAGGCGTTTGAGTTAGAATCACCAAGCGAAGGTACCTATCGCTTAAAAGTTACCTGTGGTCAATGTGGCCAATTCTCACAGGAATTTCAACACTACGTGAAAAGTACTAAAGTTACTTAAAGGATATAAAGCTGTTACAATACCTTAACAATTTACAACAGTTTTCAGAAATAAATAGCTTAAGGTTCTGCAATCTTTTTAAGGTGCGAAGTTCTGTTTTCAGGTTTCAACAGCAGTTCGCCTTATGGATCCCCGTATGGAGGTAGTCAAGCATCAGACCAGGAAAACATAGGAAAAACCAGAAGACGGAAAAGAAAATGTCCCCAGCAGCAACACCAGGTCCCTTTTCAATTCACCCTTTGAGAATCACGAAGTCTTAATGAAACACTTTAGTGCAATTTTTAGACATGGTTTACATACTTTCACGATAGAAAAAACCAGGCGATCAGAAAAAAACTTGTGCACGACTGATTACCTTTTAATGCAATGCTTTCGCAAAGGAATACCATTACATACTAGTACTAAATAAAGTTTGGAAAATGGTTTCAAAACTTAGTTTAGCCTACTTTTTCCAAATTCAATTCAGGCTTTAAAAAGTTTCAAATATGCCATATGTCGAAATAAAAAGTGTGTTCAGATGGGATATTTAACGTCTTTATTCTTTCTAGCAGAGGCAAGCCGCAAACCAGCGTGAAAGAAAACGTATGCAGAGTATTAATGAAGCCTTCGAAGGGTTAAGAGCTCACATACCAACGTTACCATACGAGAAAAGACTTTCTAAAGTAGACACTCTCAGATTGGCCATAGGATACATAAGCTTTTTATCCGAACTTGTACAGAATGATGCTCATTCCAAAGAAAATCTCGGTGCTCACTGTGGAGATCAACCAAAAAAAGTCATCATCCATTGTCACAGAGGTGAGATTATCCCGCTTTCTATATCTATCTTTTTGGTTTTTGTGAACTTGTAGTGCATATCGTGTTGCACACATCAAGCAGCTTCCGTTTATTGTAATTGCAAAGGTTTTTCAACACTAAGTCGTGAACAATTGTACTTCCAAAACGCCCTGGTTTTCTTACGGCTATTTGCCAATTAAATGTCCACAATGCACTTACCGACGGAGCGCCATTTCTGGATAAAGGAACAACACTAGATAGTGTGGAGTACATTATCTTTCGAATTCAATTTACTGTTGTGAGGCTGAGACTTACAACAAGGACTTCGATAAGGAAATATTTTTATAAGAAGCTGATTGAAACTGAACTTCAAAATCGCATGTTGAAGAGATTCGAGTTTTTTTTGGGGGGGGGAGGGGTTGGCAATGTTGTTATTTCCATCAAATTTTTTTTTCAATTTAGATCTACATTTCTTCTGATCTGAAACATTAAAAAATTTGAATAAGAAAAGTGTTTGTCAGCAGACTTTGAAGGATTGCATCCTGAAGACATCATTGACATATAAAAGTTATGCAAAGGAAATAATTGATAGGAATACATGAGACGTATATAGATCTATTGTACTGAACCAAGGAAAACCCAAATGGGTTGCCTGTAAACGCAGAGACAAACTCACACGTAACCAGTAAAAAGCAGACAGATCAATTGTAAAAGAAAGTTTCTTGCGGACTCCATCAAACATCAAATCACCACAACAGCCTTCAGCTAGATAGAACCTCAACTATTAAACGTAGACTGACACACCAGTTTAACCAACTGCATATTTAAATACAAATTAAGTTTAGGTGTCTCCAAATATTGAGGACCAGAAATGGCCAATAATTGAGATTTAAAGATCATAATCTCAGTTTGATGTCAAATTTCTTGCTTAACTTAGATCTTCACAGTTATTATATGTATTATCCATAAAAGAACAAACGCACTTTACTTCGCAGCCAATTTTCATGCACACTTGAAAAAATATTGTGGGTGATATCAATGATTAATGTTGAATCCACAAAGCGTGAAATCGAAGGTAGATTGATTTGGAAGGAGGATGACATGTGACAAGGTTCTCGCAGGAAACCGGTCAATAGTCTGGGTGGCCCAGTGTAAACTCACTCTTTGTATCACTTCTACCTATTGGGGATGATCCAGGGTGAAGAAACATGTATCTATTGTCATTGTTTCTCAGCTCGGAAGTCCCCCAATCAAACCTTAAAGGTTGTTATTTATTTTCAGTCGGTTGGGTGACTTTCTTTACCAGTTGGACTAAATCCCAAGTCAAAAACATAGGTATTGTTTGTAAAGAATGCTGTTTTTCGTCACATCTTAAAATGCATTTATTGCTCATGAAATATAAATCTTGAAATGGCATCGTCGATTCAATTTGCTGCACCATTCTATTTGGTGCATTTGGACGACACTGCTAAATTGTAACGGTGATTAACTAAGGAACAGAATAGCCTTAGACATTGCACTTTCATTCATTATATGTTCAGTCATTAATTATATAATTCCAATGAGACACAGAAATAAAAAGTTACTCAATCTCCATTTCAGGGTTAGATGATGGCGAACAGTATGGGTACCCTCCATTAGCCGGTCACTCACTCTCTTGGACAGATGAAAAGAAGGTAACCCTTGGGCCTAACAACACAATGCATGCTAAGATCTGGACTCCAGAGGATCCCAGAGCCTTGGGTCACATCGCCCCGGATGGTACATTTTTAGATCCTTCCTTGGAACTGTGATGTGTTGTTTTTTCTATGACGTTTATGCCTTTGTTAAATGGATCTGGATTATGGTATTTGAACTATTTTTTGCTACAAGCTTTTCAAACTTAAATAGTTCCTAATAGATCTGGCTGGACGAAATTGTGTTACTTTTGTGGTGATTCCAAAATAACTACTTTACAAGTCAATTAACAACATCAGGACATCTTCCTTACAGTTCCTGCTATGAATAATGAAAAATGTATCCTCAATATCAATCAAAGTCCAACCAATGACATAGATCTAATAAAAATTTCGAATTTTCCAAAGATCGTATGAGCGTAGCTTGTTGGGCAACTCATGAGTGAATCTAGTCTAGTTTTGTTCCACGCCTAAAGGTACTTGTCTGTGTATTTTCTTTATCTGTGGAAACCGAAAATTTACAATTGTTACATATAGAAAACAATATATTTTATATTTTCCCAATCATTGTTCCTGAATTAATCTGCCACAAGGGTCTACGGATTTACTATTCTCGTGTAAAAACGTAACAAAACCACAAAGTCGGTTCTCTCTCTTTACCATTTATGCTACTTGTAAGTCGCTTGGGTTGGTAATGCAACGGCTAAACCGTAATAACTTCAAAGTACTTTTCTACCAATTTCCACGAAATTTCTGTAATACTTAGCATTAAAGGTGGAAAACCTTATGATATTAAATGCTCAGTGATTAATGAATCTTGTACAAATGATACTAAAATATTCAAATTCGAAATGTTCCAAATGTTTGTAATTTATTCTGATTGTGTGAGACTCTCGTTATCTCAAAAGAAATAAAAAATATATCATCTTATATTATATCAAAAGTATTCATGCGTTCAAATATTGAAAGGTTTTGTGTGAAGGGTCTGATGGATCTGTCAAATTTGTGTCTTTATTGCAATGGGTCTGGTTATTTACTAATATTTGTCACTGTACATTTCAAAGACAGAGAGTAATTTACATTATGTTGAAATAAAACTATTTACAAAAAAATTGTTCTGGTTTGAATTTTTTCCTCCAAAAGGCCACATCATCATCATATCGAATTGTAATGAAGGTTTTGTACGATTGTGACTTGACACTTTCAATTTTTCGAGTGTAATTATAAATATAAACAGGTGCATGCTTATTGCATTACACAACATGTGCTGTATATATTGCAAGATCTGTTATGCAAGCAACAGATGAAATAAACACCATATGCTTTTGTATTGTTTGATTTAAATTACTATCGATCTCAAACACAATACATAGGAGGCATCACTCCCAATGAAAAAAGACTTTAATGTCCAATTGAAATTGTCTAATAAAAAGTATGATGCTGCACACATCAGTCAAGGCAGAAAAAGTTATTTTGTGTCATGCCTGAAATCAACAATTATGCAAATTTTACTTCAACAATGTAATCATAAATTAGTGAACACATCCTGTTAAAAGTGAAAACAATGCGTGCCCCACACCCCTACCTTCCTTCAGCAGACTAATCAACCCTTCATCAAGCAAGTCTAGCCAAACAAACATTTCTGGTTACACCATATTCTTGTGTACTTGTGTACACTCCGTACAAGGGTGATCTGATATGATATAGCAATGTAGAAATATTGAAGAAACAGGCATACTTTCCATATTTTGTTCTTGTCTGTGAACAATTATCCGAAATGATCCTGGATATGAATTGCGCAATCAATCGCCTTTTTCAATAATTCGTCATTTTCTTCCAAATCTTGGCAGAATTCTTCCACCATTAACATTGAATGGTTGTGACCTATTTCATGTCAATGCCAGCAGGATTCCGCCAGGATTTGGCAGAACTCGATTCTCTTTTTGAATTTTTAATTATTTTAGTAACTCATTATCTTTTATTTTGACAGATCTAATTTATACCAATTTCCGGAAGGTCCCAGTTTTGGGACAAAGTTTCTAAATTAGAGCTCTGGTGTGCATACAGAAGCGTCCCTTTGAGAAAGTAATACTTTTTTCTATTTAACATAAAAAAATCCATTTGTCAAATTCATCTTTAATCTACTCTGGAGTATCATTTCTAAGGTCAACATCATAACTTTATGAAAATGAATTTTAAACCCCACTTCAACAAATTAAATAGGAACTATTTGGAAATTAAAAAGTAACTCTCTCCTCCTGGACAGGACCTGTCCTAACAGGACCTGAACAGGAGGTAACTTGATGCTTCCCGGTAGTCATATATATATAAGTTGATAATAGTAATGTTCTTACCAATTTTCCTTCTGGGGTACCTTGATATTAAGTTCCTAATTAAAATGTCTAACTTCAATTTTTTCATCATGCCGTTTCATAAATCTAGATAATAGCATGTTGTGATTTCAATGGCTAAGAATGGTTATATATGTTGATATATGTTGATAAGACACAGTCCTGAGGGTTTTCTGTTTATAGAAACCTATCTGAGGCATGACCAAGGAATGCTTCTGTATTAGAGACAATCCAAGGCAGTCTGTTTTATCTAATTCAAAGACTTCAAAACGAGAAGTTCGTATTCAATTTCAAAATTTTCAATCTATTTCTCATATCCGCTTTATTTATGTGTTTTTGATTGAAATAACAAGGAGTGAAGAATTCCACTTTGGTGACTCATAAATGTTGTTTCATGCCACACTGTGCTGGGAGGGTGTTTACTGATTACCCCCCACCTCCCCCATCTGGCCCTCCCTGGAACCCCACACGGCTTCCCTTTTGGCCCCCTTCCCTCTCTATCCCCCAGCTGGGATGTTCATTTCAATGCTCATTTGCATGGGTTCAATCTCACCTTACATGCTCCCCTCGACACAAAAATAATATTTTTCACCTTGTGTGGAAAAATTCCCAAAATAGTCATGAAGCAACCCTGTTTCCATCAATAAGGTAATTCTCTATGAGTCACCAAAGATTCAAATGTGTAAAATTTACACCACAGTTCTGATTTCCTGTTCAAATCTTCAGTACTACATTACTGAATTTAATATGGCCTAAAAACTGGAATGTTCCAGTTCAGCAGGTGTCATATCTGTATTGGTTTTGAGGCTAAGTAAAATCAGAAAAGCATCACTGAAGACTTTGGAGACCAATATTTTAATATTTAGTAATTTTTGCACATTTCTATATGCATTTAAAATTAAAATAAATGTCTCAAAAAGAAATGCACCTGATCAAAGTTTAACCAGAAAATTAAACCATTTTCTTGAATCGTTAAGGAAGCCTCTGGTCATGCGTTTAGGATGATTAGTCAAAATAATTCACATTTACCATGAATAGGGGCATCCCTTACAATTTTTTAGATGGAGCAAAAAGTTTTCAAGAGGACATCACAGAAAATATTTTATTTTCCGGGTGAAGTTTAATCAAAAAATGTTCCTCAGTGGATCCTTTCCACGTGGGTGGCTCTGCTTGGAGATAAAGTACAAAATTTCTACGTGATCTCCAGTATTTTTTCACTGAAGGTAAGAAATAGTCTTGTATGGGGATGCACGTTCACTTTGGATTGTTCCGTTCAGTGTTTTTAACATAGAACTTTGAGAAAACATTGACCTATTGTGTCGAAAAGCATTATCCCAGCTAAAATTGGCAGTCATGACATTCTCTATTTGTTGTTGCTGTAGTTCCTCCACAACTCATTATACAGCTTAGTCGGATCCAAAGGCAGCTTAAAGCTTCCGTCCTCTTATAAACCTGATCCAAAGACAAATATTTGTGAACATTGATTTTTGCGCAGTGAGTTTGAATTGCACACAGATTCCACATTGAATATGTCATGTGCGCTTTTTGGAAAGGCTTGGAGTGTCTTCGTGTTTACACTGCCAGACCTTTGATTGCTGAGAGAAATTATCTGTCAATTATTCAATATGGATCAAGATGAGGATCCAGATCAGGTTTTAATTTCATTTAGATATGTCATGACGTTTAAAGACCCTTCTTATTTTGCATCGAGTAAAATGTTTTATTATTGATTATGACCAATCTTTACACAGTTTCTCTTATATATCTCGCTTAATTACTCAATTGCATTATTCTGCTTTAAAGTTAATTTTAGATGGATTATTTATTGACTTCACGATGTCAATAATAAATAAATTTTGGGTAAAATTCAAACAAATCATTACCAGAGATGGTCAGAAGATACTATATTAAAGAAATTTATACCTAAGTCCTATTGCAACCTGTTTGTAAAAAGTTACTGAAAGTGGAACACTGATAAAAACCCAATATCAACTGATCTTCAATGCTGAGAACGGACCATCTGACATATCTGAATTGTACGTTATCTTGCCCTTTAATGACATAAACGAAACCAAATCGCACACAGAAGTAACAGGTGATCTATTTATACATTTATGGAAGGGAACAGTAGCATGGTAATACACCTGCTACTGTTTTGGCTGTAATACTTAAATGATTAATGGAAGAAGATACATGATAAGCTAAATATGTCAAAAATTGCGTCAAATAGTGGAATCCAAAAATGGGCATTTAGCATGCTCGATGTAATTCCTTAATATAACAGCAATATCTACTGAGAACCACTTATTTTGTTCTCTCAGGGAATAGGACTCAATTATTATGCAACCATCAAGTCGTTCTTTTGAAAACCTTGGTGCAAGGTCTCCAGTGATCTTGTAACCGTTCAAGCATCCAGGCATAATCAGATGTAGGTCCTAATCAGAATCTCAATGAAATTTTCTTCAGCAGAATGTGACCAGACAAATGACAAGGTACTGTACGCCAATATCTTCCGTTGTTACTTTTGAATATCACACATTGATCAATGTGCTAAAATGTTGAAATATTCTCCAGTGACTGGAATAGCTTTTTTTGTTGAATCGAAATTATTGAAGTATATAAATGAATTCATGACAAGGAAATTGAAAGAACAAAGATGTGTATTTCTGTATGATTTTCGTGACAGTTGATTGAAATAGAAAAAAATACAAAGGAGCCGATAGAACAAAGGGTCTAAATCTAAAAATGAAATTGCTCCAACTCTTCTCATCTGCAACACCTACTCGTTTGACGAAATCATCAAAATGGTAACTAATGTGGAAATGTATGGATCACTCTCTACTATCGTTCTATTTGCCGCTTGCTTTATGTAAAATAGTGGATCTAATTGGCAAACGATTGACATGCACTTGCCTCAAACAAAAGCAAAAATCGAAGATGCATTTGGAAAACGCTCCACAATTAATTGGGGTCTATTTATCTCTCATGTCTGTGAAGTGTTTCTTTTTATCTGTAACGAATTGTTTCCTTCAATTAAGGCTGAATCCAATGGGGATGAGGAGAAAATCTTCCGGTTGAAAGATAATGAATGAAAACACGAAACACGACTTATTTGTAGTGAATTAAAGAAAAGGGCCAGGGAGACACAGTAAAGAAAATTGATGCAAAAAACAAAGATCAATCGATCTAGGACATATTTTCTTGGTGAAGTGTTAAACTTTTCCAACTCCAACACACAAGTGTGCCATGGGCTTCTCTCACAGCCGTCGTTTACAATATCCAAATACAGTAGTAATTTGTGAATCATGTCGTTCACAATTGTCACTCATAAAGTAGCATATTTTGTTTCATTCACTATGGTCGTTTGAAAATTTTCACATAACTTTTGGCCTTCGTATTTTAATATGTTGTTCAAAATGCCTCACATAATAGCAGCCAGGTCACCAATCGTGGATCATTCGCAATCACATTAATAAATACATGTCATGAACAGCATGAGCATGAAATCTCATACCAGAGTCCTTTCCATTATATAAGCAAAGAACAATTGTGCTTGAAGATACTAAATAGGAATCGATCACATGTCTTGTGACCCTCCTATGACCAACAGTTGCTGTTTTGTTCAACTTTCAAACAACATACGCTAAATTCTTAATGTGCAATCAGTTTCAAAAGGTAGTCGTGTAAAATGATTGCAGAGACAACATGGACATTGTTGGTAAAATTAGATTTTTTTCTGCCGCGTTGAAACTAGAGTTACATGCTGTGCTATTGTTGTAGCGAATGATAGGAGTTTCCTTGAGGTCTAGCCTTCACATCATAATGACTACTGAAGAATCTTGTTTGGCAAATAGAGCGCTTAATTCGTATTCTTCTGGTTCTCGTGAATCTGATGCAAGGAAAATCTATTGACGAATTAGATCCCTCATTAATCAAGCATTAAGACAATGGTTTGCACGTGGTGGGTTCCCTCTGTTCCGCACACAACACAAGGATTAGTGAGCACCTCTTAAGGCCATTGTCAATATTGTGGAAAGCGTGATTCCTCTGTAATTACTCTTGTTTAACACCATAAAAGAGCACAAAATGCAAAGTCTACATTTACGACGAGCAAACATTTGTGTCTCCGTGTTCTGAGTTGTCATGCTGAGTTGATATAATTTTGGGAACAATGAGATATTTAATTGTGTTATTATTTCCAGTATAAAGTTATCATGGCATGTTTACAAATATTGCACATTCAAGAGATGCCACGGGATAAATGGAATATTCTGTGGCTTGTATACCATAAATATTCTTGTAAGCAGGCCGTGCAATAATTGGTCAAGGCTTAACGTGAATTTTATTAGTAGATTTATCATCATATCCTGGCCTGTGAAACAACCTTTTACATAAATCATATTGCTAAGAATGATGTTCATAATCTATCACTGGCTACGCATATTCAACCCCAGTCATGTAGGAAACGTCTGGGCCAAAGACTCAGTAACCAAGAGAACCCAATGACAATGAATGTGCGAATGATTGTGGCTGAAGAAATTAAGCATTAAATGTACAGATTTATATGGTGTTACCATGAAGTGATCACAATTAAAGTGAAATGACATTAATTTTGGCCGAAATTCCTTCTGTCAACACGAAAATGATAGGGAAACTTGGCACTGAAAAGTTGAAAAGAAAGCGAGTAATTATACAACAATAGGGGGACAATAGCACAGTGCAGCGGTGAACCTAAAGCCTTTATGAGATCTCAATACTGCTTGTTAACAGGGTGATATATTGCTGCAATGTACCGTAAGCAGCATTGTTAACGCTTGTCAATGAGTCTGAATGTTTCAATTCATCCCCCAAGCACCCAGTCAAAAACTGAGGGGAGAACCACATACAATCATTTTGCAGTCATGTCAATTTCAACATCAACGGTTATTGAAATTTTATTAATGATTAAAGTAGAAAAGTAAACGCAATTAAAGGCATTTTAAACCCATGATTAATAGAAGAAACCTATATCTAATGAAACAGTTAGGTCCCCTGCTGAGATTCCATTTCTTTAAGACGGCATGTACCAAGGGAATAACAATATCTTGGGGTAAGTTTCTACCAAACCAAGAAGCATTTATTTCGTGCTTCTAATAATATTGTTAATGTCTGGAATATTTACGCTTACAAACACCGGATACATATGCAAGGCAAAGGTAATTGTTATCAAAGAACGTGTATTTTACGAGCGAAGTTTCGCCCATAAATATTGAAGTTCTTTTTTGTAATTATTTTTCAAAAGATCTAGATCTGTATTCAAGGGAACGTCTCAAAGCATACTTTTGGTGCAGAATATGAATTTAGTACTGTAACGCAGTTTTGTCTTTCTTATCGTGGACATGTTTTGGTGTGGGCAAGAATTCATTAGTTTTTTCATGATTTAATTGAAGCATATGCCTAATTTTTGCTCCCTCGAAATTCTTTGTTTTCTCATCAAGTTGAAGGAGAGTGAAAAGATTCAAGTAGCCACAGGGCTCTCGAAGTCTCATTATTTCGTGATGCAATTATTACATTGAAAAATGATAGTGTCAAAACAACAGTCTTTAGATTTACAACAAATAATTTGAAGCAACACCCAAATGACACCCGTTTGCAGTACTCTACACGGCGGCGGGGGTGGTTTTATGCCCGAAGCGACCAAATCTGCCAAGAAACGGGAAGAAAGAAAATCTTCCTCAATGAGGAATGTTTCTGAAAAACAGCACTTTTTGATCAGAAGGTTATTATTTTGAAAATACTAAGCACGTGATTGCCTTTGGTAACTTCAGGAATAATCTTCGAATCATGTGTTTGTACCAGTCTCTTTTTAATTCTGGAAACAGATCTGCAGTCCAACAAGATCATTTTCATCCATTACTTAGTACCTGTTCGCATACTAGGCATGTCTCAAGGAACTCTTGCTCAACTGTAAATATTTCAGATATATTAAATAACAGTTTTGGTGACAATGGGCCATTTTGAAGTATATGTTTCTGTTTTTTTACCTCAGGGCCTCAAGTTCCGTATTTGGAATAGCTACTTCGGATGAATCACGAAGTTTCCTCATTTTTATGACAAACACTGACGCTTTTGTTAATTTTCAGCTCCTGGGGTGAATTTCAATTAAATTATCATGGGCATTGTCCATGCTGCGAACAAATTACGTATTGTTACGGGTCATGATTTGCCTGCAATCTATACTGTCTAACTGAGGTCACAGACTGGTGTGAACATCAATGAAAAGTTTATGGAAATAGACCCATCGACTGGCCTCAATAGCGGATTGTTTTGTAGAGTACACAGCCCTTGGCGATTTTGTGCCCATTGACCGGCCAGCCACCCGTGGGTGTGCGGCCCAAAGCAGATGTTTTGCCGAGGCCTTCTCTCAACAGTAGAGTAATATTTCACAAGTCCTTGATTTTTCGACTAAAACGTTCCGTATTTGTTATAAAAACAGGTGAAGATGAGAATGAATGAAAGGCCTGAAAGACACCAAGACGATAGCAAATATTGAAACTAGCCTTTGTAGCTATTCAGCACCCTGCATCGATCCTACTGTGTTTACGGACGACCAATCATATCATTTTACCCTAATCACAAGTTGATTTTTGTACATTATTTCAAAAGAGCTCTTGGTCAATTATTTGGTTTCAATGGTTTGATTTCAAGCTTTTACCAGACACTTCCGAAAAAGTGAAGAATAGAAGTACCCTTGTTTTTATTTCAATTGTTTGAAATGATGATAAACTTCAAATGTAGTTCTTTGGAATATTCAGTTTCATGAACTAAAGTCAAATAAATGGAGCGCAAATTCTTTACATGGTCAATAAAATAACAAAATCGAATTTAGGAGGGCGATATTGTACAATTATAGAACAGTACACTTCAAATGAATATGGTTTTCTGGGAATTAAAAGTGTTGCTGTGTACATGTGGTCCGTCACAGTATTTCTTTATTGTAACAATTGTTCGTGTTTTTCCTATTTTAGTTTTGAAATTAGGTAAATTCATCTAATCAGTTGAATTTGACTAATGTTTCATGGATAGTGGAATCTACTATCCATGAAAAGTAATTTATTCACACATAATGTATTCAACATATTTGACTCCTTATGGAGATCAATTTTATGATTAAGATAATGGCCGAGGAAGTGTACATTATTGAAAAATAATGTCTGAGGCGTCAGCCAAGGACATTATTTCAATGATGTACACTTCTGAGGCTGTTATCTGACTTAAATCACATCCATTGTCAACCTATTACAGCTCATTGAACAGGGAATGCATTCAGTTTGACCTATTTGAATTGATTCATCACAACAGATTGAAAGTCGGAGGATTATTAAGGGAGTTATGGGGCAAAAATGTGTTTTTTACTATTTTTGGTATTTCTTATGGTCTTTTGATAACCTGAATGAGTTTAAAAAATACCA
>JBCAUG010024456.1:0-10546 GCA_038406175.1 Haplosyllis leylae
TGTCCATAGAAAGTATTTTTGACCAATTTTGATGACCTTGATATGTGACATCAATATGTGTGAACCTCATTATGTCACTTTATTTTTTTGTGAACCTCATCCATAGCCCACATGTTTGACTACTTGCCATTTGACATCTTTTTGACAACTTGACATCTTTTGACATTTTGACACATTTAACTTAAACCACCTCAGCCCGACACAGGGCTATTTTTTTTCTTAGCATATGACATCCAAATCACATGAACAAGAATAAATAATCACAACTAATTTTCTTCAGAGTAATGTGTGATAAATTTATTGCTCTTTGTCCAAAAACAATTTCAATTTCCAACAAAAGCTTTATTTGTAATATATTTTAAAATTATGAGTGAAAAGAAATAGACCTGTTTCAAAGAAGACTTTGAAAGGCAAAGATGTTATTTTGTTAGTGACTTATTCAGAATGATACAAAATAAAGACAATTCTCTGTCAACTCCAAAAAATCTATTTTAAAGTAGTTGTTAACAACAATGCAAAAGAATAATTTGTTTCAATATTGGAAGTAATATGACAAGTTTTAACCATTGCTGTTGTAAAAATAACAATCTAGTTTGACCTTTCCACCTCTTTTGATCTCTTTTTGTCTGGACATGTTTCCTTCACATCACTATGTTCTTCTCCAGTATCAACCACTTTTGACCTCTTTGCATCTGGGCATGCCTCTTCTGTATCACTATCTTCTTTTCCATTATCCATTCCAAGAGCATTAATTATTTCTTGCAATTCTGATGATCTTTTTTTTTCATTTTGAAGTGAAATAGCAATACTTGATTCTCTCTGTATTTGAAAATTGATCAATTAAAATAGAAGTGTGGTTACAAATTCAAAAGAAAGATCTGCAATTGATTGTTTCAATAAAAGTTAATACATACCTGTATTGCTTTATTGTAGGCTGACTCTGTCTGTCTGAGTCTCTTCTCCATCTTTTCTGCTTTTTCAATAATACTGTTTGCTTCCTTTGTAGTTCTTAATTTGAAAGAATCCAAAGTCTCAAAAATTTTTTTTGCTATTGCTGTACTGTCCAAAAGTTCTTTTCCACCTACAGTGTAATAGCCAATTATTGCAGCTATATCACCATGTAAACTTGAAAGCTCAACATCAATTCTGTGTGCTAATTCTTTCAAATCCTTTCCAATATTATATGAGCTCAGCCCACCATGAGCCATCTTCGTTCATGAAAGTTATCTTCTACAAAAAATGGATGATGCTGCCTATTTATAGCTTTTCTATTTTTAAACTAATTTAAATATGAATTACAGGGACATAATAGAGAAGAATAAGTTGCTATCAGCTATTGTTTGGTATGGCTGATGTCATCAGTTTGTTCACTTCAAATTGTAAACATCTTTGTCTAATTTGCTGATGTCATCATGTCACTCTGTTTGAGATGTAAAGATGCATTATCTGGTTTGCTGATGTCATTATGTCAAAATCATTTCAAATTGTAAACACCTTTTGTCTAATGACTGATGTCATCAGTTTATTCAGTTCAAATTGTAAAAAGCTTTTGTCTGATTTGCTGATGTCATCATGTCACTATGTAAAGATGTATTATCTAGTTTCCTGATGTCATTATGTCAAAAATCATTTCAAATTGTAAATACCTTTTGTCTTATGGCTGATTTCATTGGTTTATTCATGATTTCCCATTCACATAATGTTAAAATACTCCAATGGAGAAGGATCAGTCCCTTCTCATTCACATAATGTTAAAATTCTTCAAATGGAGAACAATCAGTCCTTTGCCATTCACACAATGTTAAAATTCTCCAATGGAGAAAGATCAGTCCCTCCCCATTAACACAATGCGAAAATTCTCCAATGGAGAAAACTTAATGATTTCCTATTCATGCAATGTTAAAATTCTCCAATAGAGAAAGATCATGCAATGTTAAAATTCTTCTATGGAGAAAACTTGATGATTTCCTATTGATGCAATGTTAAAATTCTCCAATTGGAGAAAGATCAGTCCTTTCCCATTTACACAATGTCAAAGTTCTCCAATGGAGAAAGATCAGTCCTTTTCCATTCGCACAATGTTAAAATTCTCCAAATGGAGAAAACTTCATGATTTCCTACTCATGCAATGTTAAAATTCTCCAATGGAGAAAGATCAGCCTTTTCCCATTCATGTTAAAATTCTCCAATGGAGAAAGATCAGCCTTTTCCCATTCATGCAATGTTAAAATTCTCGAAATGGAGAAAGATCAGTCCCTCCCCATTCACACAATGCTAAAATTCTCCAATGGAGAAAGATCAGTCCCTTCCCATTCATGTAATGTCAAAATTCTCGAAATGGAGAAAGATCAGTCTTTTTCCATTCACACAATGCTAAAATTCTCCAATGCAGAAACTTGATGGTTTCCTATTGATGCAATGTTAAAATTCTCCAAATGGACAAAATGTCATGATTTCCTACTCATGTAATGTCAAAATTCTCCAATGGAGAAAGATCAGCCTTTTCCCATTCATGCAATGTTAAAATTTTCCAATGGAGAAAACTTAATGATTTCCTATTGATGCAATGTTAAAATTCTCGAAATGGAAAAAGATCAGTCCTTTCCCATTTACACAATGTCAAAGTTCTCCAATGGAGAAAGATCAGTCCTTTTCCATTCACACAATGTTAAAATTCTCCAAATGGAGAAAACTTCATGATTTCCTACTTGTGCAATGTTAAAATTCTCCAATGGAGAAAAGTTTATCATTTCCTATTTACACAATGTTAAAATTCTCCAAATAGAGAAAAATCAGGGCTTTCCTATTTACACAATGTTAAAATTCTCCAATGGAGAAAGATCAGTCCCTCCCCATTCACACAGTGCTAAAATTCTCCAATGGAGAAAACCTAATGATTTCCTATTCATGCAATGTTAAAATTCTCCAATGGAGAAAGATCAGTCTCTTCCCATTCATGTAATGTCAAAATTCTCCAATGGAGAAAGATCAGTCCTTTTCCATTCACACAATGCTAAAATTCTCCAATGCAGAAAACTTGATGGTTTCCTATTGATGCAATGTTAAAATTCTCCAAACTGAGAAAGATCAGTCATTTTCCATTTACACAATGTTAAAATTCTCGAAATGGAGAAAGATCAGTCCCTCCCCATTAACACAATACTAAAATTCTCCAATGGAGAAAAGTTTATCATTTCCTATTGATGTAATGTTAAAATTCTCCAAATGGAGAAAGATCAGTCCTTTCCCATTCACACAATGTTAAAATTCTCCAAATGGAGAAAGCTTCATGATTTCCTACTCATACAATGTTAAAATTCTCCAATGGAGAAAGATCAGCCTTTTCCCATTCATGCAATGTTAAAATTCTCGAAATGGAGAAAGATCAGTCCTTTCCCATTCACACAATGCTAAAATTCTCCAATGGAGAACACTTGATGATTTCCTATTGATGCAATGTTAAAATTCTCCAAATGGAGAAAGATCAGTACTTTCCCATTCACACAATGTTAAAATTCTTCAAATGGAGAAAACTTCATGATTTCCTACTCATGTAATGTTAAAATTCTCCAATGGAGAAAGATCAGCGTTTTCCCATTCATGTAATCTTAAAATTCTCCAATGGAGAAAACTTGATGATTTCCTATTGATGCAATGTTGCAATTCTCCAAATGGAAAAAGATCAGTCCTTTCCCATTTACACAATGTCAAAGTTCTCCAATGGAGAAAGATCAGTCCCTTCCCATTCATATAATGTCAAAATTCTTCAATGGAGAAAGATCAGTCCTTTTCCATTCACACAATGCTAAAATTCTCCAATGGAGACAGATCAGACCTTTCCCATTCATGCAATGTTAAAATTCTCCAAATGGAGAAAATTTGATGATTTCCTATCGATGCAATGTTCAAAATTCTCCAATGGAAAAAGATTAGTTCCTTCCCATTCATGTAATGTTAAAATTCTCCGAATGGAGAAAGATCAGTCCTTTGCCATTCACATATTGCTAAAATACTCAAATGGAGAAAAGTTAATGATTTCCTATTCCCACAATGCTAAAAATCTCCAATGGAGAAAGGTCAGTTCCTTCCCATTCACGTAATGCTAAAATACTCCAATGCAGAAATGTTAATCATTTCCTATTCACACAATGCTAAAATTCTCCAATGGAGAAAGATCAGTCCCTTCCCATTCACGTAATGTTAAATTTCTCCAAATGGAGAAAGATCAGCATTTGCCATTCACGTAATGCTAGGATTCACCAATGGAGAAAAGTTAATGATTTCCTATTGACACAATGTTAAAGTTCTCTACATGAAGAAAATGTAATGATACTAAATAAGAATTCTCTCCGATGGAAAAATACTGATAGACTACATCATGCAACATTGAAAAAGGTATAATTCTGTTTCTTTGGTAAATAGAAAGATCAAACTAGTTCTAACCATTTTTACATTTATTATCCTGATACATATTTTGTACACCTTAAAGTGTTCAAAATTCTAGTTGATGTAAATCTTTGTAATTCCGGTGATATATGCTCTGCAAATTGGACAGGCATCAAGGCTCACAACGCAACGCTCACAAAGACAGACATGATGGCACGGATGTAACAGTACATTTGACTCTGAGCTGCATACAAGACATAATCCACGTGTTGCATCCACATCTATGACCTCCTGATTTTGTCCTGCTCTGAAAGAAAAGTTGAAGTAAATAGAAACAGAATGAAAACTATGAGGAATTTAAGACAATCACAGTCTCACAAAATAATAAAATTTTTACCGTTGTGGTAATGCACTGCTTACTTGACGTACATCAGGATCAGTATGTTGACCGTTTGGCTGTAACCCTGGAAAATTACATCAGCTATTCAAATACATAAACTGGCACCCCTGGGAATTCTGACAACAACGGTCACATGTAATTTGTCAAAAAGACATTATGTCATGTTTATGTAAATCACAAATACCGACATTATAGCTCTAAAGAATTTTCACAGGGTATTTTAAATGTGAAAATTAATTTTGTAAAAATTAATTATGTAATTGTTGTATACGTATAAGAAGCATTGTAACAAAAGATCCCTACCAATGACATGATAAGCTGCAACTTCCTTTTTGAGAAGCATATCTTTGACAGTTGTTTTAGAACCTTGAATGTTAACTGTTGAAGAGATTGTAACATTGTTCTCTGCCATTGCAATGTGTTCTCTACAGTGAGACTATTCATTTGGAACAGGTCAATCCAATTGAGGTCACTGTGAACTCTACTAATGTAGGTCTTAAAGTGTGCACAGTTTTAGGTCGACAGTTACCGTAAAGGAAATAATTTACCATGACTCGTTATGTTTAACTTTGGCTGATGAAACTGTCATGTAATGTACTCTACATTGGAGAAATATTGATGGATTTCAATTGACATGATGTTAAATTTCTCCATGTTAGAAAAATCAGATCAATGGAAATCCATATTGATATATTTCTTGAAAGAGTTGACACCAAATCAATGCCAATCATCAAATCTGTTCATTGGAGAAATTTAGCATTACATTAGTGGGAATCCACCAATATTTCTCCAATGGAGAAACTTAACATTGAGCCAATGGGATTCCACCAATATTTCTCCAAAGGAGAGACTTAGCATTGAGCCAATGGAAATCTACCAATATTTCTCCATTGGAGAGAGTCAACACTGGGTAAATGAGAATCTCCTGATATTTCTCCAATTGTTGAGCGGGCGGTATGTCTTCGATGGAAAGGCATTCTTGTATTTCATGATGTCACGATTAACACCAAAAACTAGGCCATCATCTAATATTACTCAACCTTAAATGTGGACATTTGTTTTCGTTAAATTTAGACCCATAGACCACAGGGAAATGCCAATGCCTAATTAACCAAAAGTTGATGATAGAGACAAGCCATTGTCAGACATATTTGGTTCGGATTCTGATTATAGAGCTGAATTTGTTTATTTAAACTGAATAATATCTACAAAATTGTCAAAGTTCTGGCCATAGATGTGGTTCTAAATTTAAAGTTGCCAAAACAAGGGAAAGATATTTCACAGTGCACTCGGTCTTTTCACTCTTGCCCGTCACGGAGCAAAAAAATTATATCTAGTTGATTTTCTGTTTCCAAATACAGCATGGGGAACAAGTAAAATAACACCATGGGGACTTCAGATTCTCTCTCACTTCCAAATTGAAATTGGTAATCGGTAGAAATCTAACTGATAATGATGACATATGCTGATAATAAGCTGCATCATGTACATCCGCCATAAATACATGGGAAGGAAGATACATCTCTTGATGAGGCTACTGGATCTTTTAATTGATTGATTGGTTTTATTATAACCTTGTACTCACTCAGTCAATTTAGCAATAACAAAGGGTAAGTAATAATTAATGAAATTACATGAAACAAATCTAAGGTCTTAATTACATTGCATGTGACTTTTTGATCAGTGTTGAAAGAATTTTTGATGAAGCATTGTGCAAGTCTTCTGCGATGTGGAAAGGCAATACTGGGCGTTAATTACTAAATTTATTTGTATTTCTAGTCCATGAAGGGATGGACGAAAGCTCATCACTTGGTCAATTTCCTGTGGTGTGCTTCAAAATTTCAAGAAAACAACTTGTACAACTTTCAAACTTTAGTGGAAGTTTAGAGCTGGGTAACATAAGTTAACTCAAAGTTTCCCTATGTACACAAATAAAATTGATTTGGTCTGAAAATCCAAGTTATTTTACACACTTTGTGAATGAACCTGTCCTGAAAACCCCAAAATGTTTTAGTCGAATCAGATGGTAGATGGTTTGACAATGACATGAATAGTAAGCCATTCTGCATATATGGGTGTCTGGCGACAGACTTGGAAAGGAAGCCTTGATGCGTCCTTACGTTATTGATTGACTATCGACTTGGAATTGATTTTCCAGTTGTTGTTGTTATAGCATCCTTATGTTCAGAAGGGATTATTAAGCATTTAATGTTCTCAAATAGGGGGTGTGATTACTTAACTTAGTTGATATATTGATTTCATCCACTATTCATGCACTGACGCAGGATGACAATAATTCAATTTCAATCAAGTTTATCCATCTGTTAACTTGTTAGTAAGTTTCCAATTTTCCTCGCGTCACACATTACTTCGCTTGAAACGTTTGTACACTGCTGAACTAACAAAACTTTCTTTTGCACACTTCTTTGAGAATACAAGAAATGCATCAAAACATTTTTTTGAAAATACCAAAAATTATATAGAAAGCTTATTGAAGGGAATTGTCTAGAATTACTATTGACATCTGAGTCTCAGTATTCTGTTTTTTATCAGAAACAGGAAACACGCATGTATGAAAAGTCATTTTTGAAATTAGCCGTAACCTATTGTAATGTTACTCCTGCGTATCTCTGTTACAGAACAATCCAACTACAGCTGTACAACAGTCTAATGTGAAATAATGAAGTTGTGGGATCATGTTTGATGTTTCTGCAATGTCAGGTTTATGTCAAATTCTGCATGTTTGCTTGAAACATTAATAAAATGTACTGTGGTGTTGTGTTTTTGTGTTGAGGTCTTGTTGTGGAATATTTTTTTCAGTCGTAACAATCAGTAAAAAGCCAGGAGACTTATAATTAACTAGGTGGCAGTTTCTTTAATTCACCACTTGGCACTGTTATTGTAGAGTTGATACCTAAAGGAGTAGGAGGAGGATGTCCCTTTAACTTACAATTTAGCTGCATCGTTCCCTGAAGCAGTGCGACTATTCTACAGCTTCAGTCTACCTTACCTTACACAGGTATCACGAACATCAAAAGTTGCAGGATATTACAGGTGTGTTCAGGTGAGTACCCTGTATCTATCTCCATTAACGCTTAACTGAAAGGCTGACGACGGAGAATAGGAGGAGTGATCAATAGAGCTGAGGGTTATTCTCAATGCAGAAGTACGAGGTCATCCTTAGTCCATCAAAGGATTGTTATATTTACTGTCGCAAAGGATCTGGTATATTGAAGGTTAATGGCTCGAAATGAAGCAGCTACTTTTGATAAGGTTAATATGGTTCTGTCGGTATTGTTCCTTTGATCCATATCTCATTTTGCGGACACTTTATGTTGAAGATCAAATACCAATTCCAGTTATTTCAGACAATGAAAAACATAATTCATTGACGATAAAGGTTACTATGTACATGCAGAGTATAGTAGTGAATATTTGGTAGCCTTTATTGTGTTTTTGTCAAACGGTACAGCTGAAAATATATAGCAGAACAACTAATACGTAAGAAAACAGCAAAAAAAGGATACTAAATTAGAAATATAAAACCCGAGCAGGTCCGCCGGATTCGTGCCTTCGCCATGGATGACAAAATGGAAGCTTACTTTCTATGGTTAAATGATGTAGGGTCAGAAGAGAAGATATTTAATTTGGCTACTCTATTACAATGTCTCACTTGTTTCTTACAAGAATAATTTCCACAACTGACTTTTTCATGACAGATCTTTTATCAGCTTGTTCAAACTGGTGTTAAGATAACGTCCGATTTGTCCACAAAGAAGCACGCTCAATATGTTATTGTAAAAGGCAATTTGAACCACCGTCAGATCAATGGTGAATGAAATGGATTTCCCAGCAGGACAGGAATGGCTGTAAAAATACATGTCCGCATCCATGAAAGGGTGAATACGGGATAAAGGACATAACAATATAAGTATTTAATTGGTAAAAATAAACAGATTATCGTCCATAGTTTGGGGAATAAACTTTTGGAAAAATCTCGTTGTTGTAAAAAATGTTTCTATTCGCTATTTTACTGGCAAAAAGTGGAACTTACTATCTGGTGTTTCTATAATGTTCCAAATACTTAGCTGTTATGTATCTGTGTAATTGATTCCCCATTTCGTCTGCAATAACCGGCAGCAGTGGTGTTATTTACCAAATTCCTTGCAACAAGCTCCTTGCTAATGAAATGGTAAGAGGGTTAGGAAATCGCCCTAACAGAAAGACACATTTAGAGCGTCTCTTAAAGTTAATTCCACATCTAATGAAATGAAGTACATCTTCATGACATCACTTACATTTTTGACCGGACAGGATGTACTCATTATGAATGACACATCAGAATTTGTTGTAGTCAGTAATAGGATTCATGTATCCAGTTCATAAAACCTAGGTGGCAGTGTAAAAATTCAATAATCCAAACACCTTGTATCATTTAATTATTTACCCATGTAAAGATACGCGCCAGTAAGGATTAATAATTCACAGAATCTGGTGACATTTCAATCCATCCTGGATTGGTTGCCCTGCAAGGCTGAAGGAAAAGAACAACTCTCTGTCATTTGCATATATGCATTTTGTGAATATATGGCCTGCAAATTTCTGGAACCATGCTTGGCTTGAAATGAGACTGAACATTGGATATTGACGAGAAGAGCCAGCATAAAACTGATTTCGGCTATTTTTACTTGTGTTTTAAAATTCTGCGGAGGAATCTGTCATTTATTATTTCTTCTGTGTGCAAAATGAATTGGATACGAACTTGGAATGACAAAAGTTGTCCGATCAAACCAAGCCAATAATCAAAATGTGCAATTAATTTTGGTAACTGTTTCTTAGTCGGGTAACAATAGTGGATGAGAATGATTTGTCTATGTATTCCGATGCATCACTGACAAAACGGTTTTGAGCCAGAATAGCCATCTATTTTGCGCCACACTTTTTAAACTTTGGGAGCATAAACTGTGCTTTGAAGCTTAAATCTGAGCCCAGAATTTGGTGTAACTATTGCTACTTTAGGATACACTTTCTGACCTTAACATCATGTCCACTCAATAAAAGATGCTGCAATTTGCATCATTAGTCTGTATGTCTGTTTGATTGGCAAATTTGTTCTATTGAATTGGACAAATATAACACTGTAAGATGAACGATTACAGTATCTAAATGTCGCGAAAAGGTGAGAGAGCATTGATCAGCACGTTCACCTGATGTATTGCAGTGTGATGTGATGTGGTCAAATATGGGATCCTTTGCAATTACCTTTGTGCTGTGATTTTGGGTCAGTTTTATTGCATCTTTCTGTCTTTTTTCAATTCTTCTAAACTATTGTTCACTTCACGCCACCCAAGAAAATTACTGTTTTATGACACGAATAAAAAATTAGATATTGATGTTTAATCTATCAGATTTCCGTCAACAATTCAGAGGTCTCTGTCACAAATAGGTATAAAACGTAGGAAATGTTCTCAGATGTTCCGAGTACAGACGGATCAAGGTATTTAATTTCCGATGAAAACCTGCGCACGTCACAGCACTAATGCCACATGTAAAGGACAAAAACAGTGTTAACGTCTTCAGTACATTTTCGTGTAAACAATCGTTAGTACGTCATAGTTTTCTGCAGCTCTTAATTTCCAAATGTGTAATACATATTGTGTGCCGCTTGATATGGTCATTTGTACCTGTTATATTGCCTTCTCTATGAAGAGAAATTGTGCTCCTTTTTACCGACCGCGTACGTAGTACGGAGGGAGGTTA
>JBCAUG010024467.1:0-10546 GCA_038406175.1 Haplosyllis leylae
AAACTAAACCACATGCCACCGTTCACCATGTGCTCGGGGGTGGGGGGTAGGTTGACTTCCCAATTTTTGATGCTGAGTCCAGATCTGCCTAAAACCCAAATTTCCTATGTGTGACGAGGGAGGGGAGGGGGTTGACTTCCCAACTTTTGATGCTGAGTCCAAATCTACTTAAAACCAAACTCCCTATTATTTCTTTGAGTGGGGGGGGGGGGGTTTTGGATGTTGTGACTAGATGTGAGACATCTGGTGAGATTTTAGCATGAACTAAAAATTTTGACATTTTTCTCCACTCAGTTGTGAGTGGGTGAGTGCATCACAGATAGTCCCCTTGCGCAGACCATCAAAAAGTTGACTGCTGCCAGTGGCGGATCTAAGGGGGGGGGTGCTCCCCGCGCGCGCCCCCTACAGACCAAAATTTCTTTAATTTCCTAGGGTTTTTCAGAAAACTTTGTCAGTATATTGGGTAGGCACCCCCTAGGGGTTGGCGCGCCCTCCTAGTAGAAGTTCTGGATCCGCCCCTGGCTGCAGTTCACCAATGGTGTCCGACTTGTCGACGAATGAAATGTGGTAGTCTTGCCTTCCCTTCCCTATTGAAAACCACAAGTTTAGAATTTTGAGGTGAGGTCCTCTGGTACCAATGTTCTCAAACAAGTTAAAGTGAAATAGAGGATCTCAAGATAACAGTAAATAATCAGGATCATGGCGGAGATCTAAAGAACCTCCTAAAGAGGTAAGGGCTGGCTCTGATTAGAAATAATTATTGCATTTTTTGCATGGTCTCAGATTACTATAACTTGCTATCTTATTAGATGAATTTCAAGGTGGGTGGTGTCGGTCTTTAAGCTTGTACTCTTCTGCTAATAATTTAACCCTTATGTCTATCAGTGATTCACGATTATCTGTATTAATTTGTGGTCTCGAAGTACAGATGTCCCGGTATCTCCTCTAAGAAAATCGAACTAGGATTCCTGGAGGTTAAATGTAGGGTATGTCTTCAAAAAATGACAGCAGATGGTTGGAAATTCATTAACTTGGTTGATCAGAAAGTCAACCAAGGAGGTCGTTCACTTGTTCACTTGAAAAACTACTTCTTTTAAAGTGTATTGCAATTCATGCGTTTTGTTTGTCTGAAAAAGTTTTTTCTTTTAAGGAGTTTATTTTGTTCATAGAACCATTACTTTTTTCAATACTAAGACTTCAACTTTAAACAACTTCCAAAAAGCACCAAATGTCCTTGAGCATAGTAGCTGAGGAAAATGTCTCTCATGGATACTGTATGCCACATTCTTTACCTTTACAGGTATTGCAAGGCTCTCTTAGTAGCCCTGGATCCACTACAGTTGCTGGCTTGGTGATCAAAATGTCTGTAAATTGTACATATTACATTTTCTTAGATACGGATGCAGCTTTGTTTACAGATTACAGGATATCTGATGGAAATCTGGGCCCCCAAGTGTTGCGTGTTGGAAACTCCTGTGTGTGCGATTGTCCATGATGCTTCGTTAATATTATGAAATCTATCATCAGACACCAAAGTTAAAAAAGGCGTTGGTTCAGTTATTGCCACTGTGGATTTGGATTGTAAGGCATCCACTTAGAAGGTGATAATCTATGCGTTTTCCAATCCATTTCATAGAGCAGTTCACAGCATCTGCTTCTTGGACATCTGCCCAGTGGTGTTTGGCCACAAGCAGAGTGGATTTACACATCCAGTAGAGAAGATGTTTACAGGGCACTTTACCTACACTTGCAAACCCTTATGAACATCTTATTGGGAATCATCTGAACGGACCTACATAACTACTTTCTGACAGAAATCCTTTTGCCTCTCTGATGTAAAACTGGGCAATCTCAATTGGTATATATGAAAGGACTACAAAGCAACTGGATTGCTTCTTACGTTTTTCAGGAAGAAAAGAAAAGTTCAAAGAAACGTATTTAATCAATGACAGTTAATTGGCACTCGATCGTAAGAAGAACGACACACCAATTGTTTACAATCCAGATTGTTTTAAGTCACACCACAGTCAAACTACTGAATAGGATATGTTCTGGATATAATTACAAGAAAGTAAGTAGAGATCTCTCAAGAAAACGTTTCCATCTTTTTTTACACAATTTTGAAGGAAAACTAAATTTCGTATTGCTCCCTTCAAATTTCCCTTGGTGATACAAGGCTGAACACAAACACGGAAATGTATCAGATATTTTTAGTACAGGTTATTACAGATCCAGACGCTTTGTTTAGGAAAGTGTGAAATCTTCAACCACCAGGTGCACAAGTTTAAAAAAGAAGACTGCCTTTTCTTCACATAAAGCAGTCATCCTTCTGCAAACACTCAGCAAGAGATGATGTTATTACACACAATACTCCACCTTGTTCATCATTTAAGAAGACAATAATTCTAGCCAGGTGTGTTCCAGCACTGAAGTAAAAGTTTGTTACAAAGGCTTGAGTCAATCAACAGGATGTTGAAAGGTGTTACCTGTAGGGCAACAGCTGAAGATTTTAATGATGTATTTCAATGCAACTGGAAGGTTTTGAATAATTGTTCAAATATGGTTCATATTCTTTCTACACTTTATTTCAATATTTATCTGCCTGATTATAAGACGAGCTTGCACATTTTAATATTGAACAAATAGGTCCAGTGGACGTTAACCACCCTGTAGGTAGACATCCATTTCTGACTGTTTTCGATGGTGTCAATCATTTCTGACTGAGTTTTACAATGGTGGCCTATGAGAAATGAGTATTTGCAATGATTTTTCAAAAATTGGGCATTTCTCTACAAAATGATAATGTGAAAAAATACTTCATAAAGGGGAGATCCTAAATACATCTTAATTTTTATACTACATCTGACGATCGCTTAGATATTCACAGATTTTTACAACAGGAAGTAAACAAATAGCATGCATTTTTTTGCCATTTTCAACTTTTTGTTTACTTCATATTGGGAAATCTATGCCATCTATGCCATCCTCAAATGTAGTGTAAAACTAAGATGTAGTTTGGATCTCCCATTTGTGAAGTATTTTTCCACTATATCATTATGTAAAGAAATGGCCTCAATTTTGCAAAATTATTCCAAATACTATTTTCTCATTAACCACCATTGTAAAACCCAGTCAAAAATAATTGGCACTATCGAAAACAGTCAGAAATCGATGCTCTACCTACAGGGTGTTAGCCCAATTGACTGTCATATAAAATATCATCAGAAGTAACATTCAAAATTGGAAATCTTTCAATAGAAGGTGTTCAAAATGTCTTCTACATGTACACCAGGAAGGAACACCGGACAAATCTGACACTTTTGAAGTTATTATAACTTTCTGATTGAGGTTCCATTCATTATAGTTTTTGGATCCAAAATTCCCTGCTACCTTTCCGTTTATTTAAAATATGGCAATGCGGTTAGTCGTTTTATTATCTCAACCAAACAGTCAAAATTCCTGTAGGTGCAGTTGCTGGCAGCATAGTTACTATTAATCTATGTAATGTTAACTGTTGGTATTAAATTCTAATGATACTAGCAGTTTCCCTTGAGCTTTGCAGATTGTTTTAATAAGATGTTTTCAGACTAGATCATATGTGTCAAGAGGTTTAAACCGGAGAGGCAGAAAACGCACAGGTGCAGAATAGAGTAATAGGTGTAATCATATGAATCTAGGTACCTATGAAGACAACCCAGAAGAAAAAAATGTTGATAAAACAATTGAAATCGTGCAAGTTTGTGAAAATGTTGTGTTTGTGGGAATACTAGATCTATTGAAAACAAATGTCGAAAACATAACAATTGGATGTTGCAAAGCTGTATCATTTAACGAACAGTATAGCGTCAAGTTTATAAACCCGAAAATATGAATCATCGTAATGAGTAAGAGATAATTGCATGCGGTTGCATAGCTTTACTTCGCTTCTTTTTCGGGACAAGAATGAATTCTATCCTATCGATGTTCATCTGTTTACATGTATACGCGACCAGAAAAATTGCAGAGCTCATATTTGTGTGTACGGTAGAAACAAGGAATCCATTCGCCTTCTGTGCATTGTTCGCAAGCAGAATCAAATGCAGAAGAAACCACATTTCATGTGATACAATATTTCAAAAGCAAAGCATATGCGACGTATGTATCATTACAACAGTGATAGACTCTATCTCTTTGTTCTTTTCACTAACAGGTAAACAAATGCAGTAATCTGGCATCACTGTTGTAACGAAAGACCAAATGGGAGGTACGTTTTTTCATATCTTTGTTATGTGCATGAATCAAGCTTCTACAATATTGTAACAATCAAGTGGTGTATCTAGGTCAATAACTGAATCAAAAGTAATATTCCAATCGTACAGATTTCTTCATAACTGACAGTTGTACAGAACCATTACTAGGAACTATAGTATCGGAGAAAGCGCGAACGCCGTCTCTGACAGAACGGACGCCATCAGGACAATACCACAGGGTGCATTCAAAATGAATTTTATGATCACTATCATTCGGTTCCACCTCCCCCATTGTATACAAATCTATCAGAATAAACTAAATTTTTCAATTCATGAACTTTTTTTTTAAAATTTAACTTCCGCTTAGATAATTTATGCAAATTACATGGTCAGTAAGAAAAAGAGAAATTGCATTGACAAATGATTACGAACTCAATTTAAATAAAACCCCTGATTGAGTGAATATCGAGTAAAAACTGCACTTTATCACAATACTCCAGAGAAAACCTTTCCGATTATTGCTAATGAAAATGAGAAAATATTTTGCTCGAGCTACTACGGTCTCCGTATAATCTGGATAGACTCTGGCTTTTTATCTATGATTACGTGAAGGTATGCAAAACATAATGGTTCAGGCTTTGAACGACATTGATCCAGGTTGTTTAGAAGAATTGATACTCATTGTTTGACAGTTAACCTTTGCTGCTGTCATGTAGAATTATCCTAGGCAAAGCTGTATTTCTGGCACTTTGAATCTCTCTGCTAATATTCAATCAACGACGAGGAATGACAACATTGCCATGTGCTGATATTATGGACAAATATTTTTGCTCAATTGGATAAATGTGATAATTGTCTTGGGTGGTAAAGTCCTTGAAAGTACTTGAGCGTTGCAGGTACTAAAAATGAAATTAAAATATTTTCACCCCGGGAAAGTGATTTTAAGAGAAACATCACCAAAGACCTACAGAAGAACCGCTCTACCTCTAGTCTAGCCAAGACATCATTTCAAAGGGCCTTATCAGTGCACTGGACTATATCACTTTGAGTGAACACAACTTCTGTTTATTTGACACGGAAATGGTCTAATGGCTACTCTATGCAGCACATTAGTAGTATTGTTACGATTACTCATGCTTGAAAGCTACATGTCTTTTTCAAGTGGTCTGCCAATCTCAATTGCTCAAAGTAAAGAAAATGAGTAGCCTCGTAATCTCACTTCATTACACAGCCTCGGGAGAAGATACATTGAAACAAATGTTTCGAGATTCGAGTTGATTCATAAAAAAAAATCACCTGCTAATGTTTGTTTAGGATCATTTAAATCACATTGTGAATCACGTTACTTTCCCTTGGCTAGCTGAGGTTTTACCTAATTTTTCTAGCTGTAAACAGACTTGTAAATCAATTATATGAGTCACAACATGAACCAGTCCGTAGTACTCACAAACGGCATAGAGTTTTTTTAGCAGTGTCACGCTCAAACGAATCTTCTATAAAATGCAGATGTGTGCAGATGTGCATGTTTGCGAATCCGGATTTTCTCTTTGAACTGGGCGCCAACACATCAAAGGTTGGGTCCAAACTTCACGCGAACGGTCAGTTTGGATCATACGCACAGAATTCACAGCGTTTCAAGGAAAAGTGTTCATTTCTTTTTCCAAAATGTTCTATGTGAAATGTTCGCATTTGCAAGTAGTTCCAAAAATGGATAGTTAATTATAAATGTGTGTCAAACCTAGATTAATACCCTGTGGACATGCACAACAAAGCTCAAAATACATGTCTGTAAATCTTTAAGGAAGCTACCCGCATGAGGTTCGAAGATGACTAAATTTGGCTTTTCTTAATCGTAAGAAACAAAGCAGGAATTTCCAGTTGTTGAAGCTTTGATTACTCATCCAAATGTCACATGTTCTGTTTACAAACAAGGAACCGAAAAGAAAGTTCACAACAGCCAGTGTGCCAATTCCTACAGCAAAGATAGATTTAAAATATGAGTAATTCACATGAAAGTTATCAATTTTATTCATCAATAATCATATAACCCAGTGACTTGTTTCTTGCCATCCAGCCCTCCTTCACAATTTTTTTAAGCAAATTGTAATTGTTTTAGGAGACAAGCATTACTGCCCTGGCTTTTATGATAAACACGGAATCTGGAACAATGGATTCTATTGTCCAATGTGGGGAACAGCTGACACCAAGTACTGCTGTGGAGTGGAAACATCCAGATACTGTTGCCAGAGGCCAGAAGACAGCGAAACATCTGGATCATCAGAAACTCCGTAAGTGCGCTTCGTTTTGTTTCTATCGAGGTGAAAGAACTCGAGCAAATTTCCCTAGTTCTGGGAAATATGCATCATTCCCTTGGGAAAACGTTTTTATCATTATGTGGTGTAATTTAGGAAATGTGACTGTTGAATGACCTGGTCGACATCTCCATTCAAGATGACTCCGAAATAAGTTTGTGTGAGGATTACGAGAAGAGTTGACTCATGTTCCTTTGCAGGCGGATACCTCATTTAGGTCCAAATAAATGAATCATGGCTATTATTTACCCTGCTGCACATTGGACCTACATCATTTTAGTGCTGTCGTAAAAAGACAAATGTTCACTTAGAAATATTCTCAGAATCTCTGCTCATATATATATTGCCAAAATTATGTAGACCTATCGGTCGGAAAACGTTTGAAAGTTTTGTGCTTGGAAAATGAAGACATGCAGGGAAACCAAACAAAAGATTTATTAAATAGTTTCTAAATCATGATCTGTCTTCTCAGAACCGAGTCGTTAACGTTTCTTTGTTAGAGCTGTGATGGATTACCATTAACAGCTTCAATGATGAACAGCAAACATTAAATGTACTTAAAGGCACTAAAAAGCTTAACCATTTCACCAAAAAGATCTCTGGCAAAATGAGTCATTGCGTTTCTGCACATCTTCTACGGAGTAACTTTCAAACTGAAGAATTTGCTTGGTTAAAGAGAAGATAAGCAACCACGTACATTATCTAAAACCACAAAACCGATGAAACAACCTTGTAAGTTATTTTTAAGAATCATTAATCAAACACAGACTAGCCACAGGTGTATACCATAGTGTTCCCCACCGTCTTACTTACCTCGTTTAGATTACTCTCTCTAAAACATAGCTGATAATTAGAACGAAAAGGACAGGTTAAGGACAGATTTTATCTCTAAGAATCCCAGTTTAGATGCAATTACGTGCTGGTAAGGCAGAAATGTCGGAGCCATCACTCGGCTGGAAAACTAGTTACATATCACTTACAAGCGGTCCGTGATGATTGATAAGTGCAAGGATTTGTGTTATGACTTTGCTAAGCAGTTTACAAAAAATTACGAGAAACATTTTGAGGTTTCCTTATAATTTTCTGCATTTGACATAGGTTAATAATACATAAGCTTGCATCTTTAAATTGCAGAAGTAATCTTACTAAGTTAGACGCAGTTCCCCCAGTCCCGAGTTTTGGGGCCACAATTTTTAACACTTTTAAAGCAGGAACAACGGTTCATTATTATCTGTGTATTTTAATTAGAGATCTATTATGAGGACAGCGTTATGTAGCATTAACTACACGTGCAGATTAATTTTAATTGTAAGGTTCAATGGCTCACCCTGAATTAGAAATTTTACCGTAAAGTCCGTTACATTCAACTTTTCTGTTTAAATTTTCAATGCCTTTCGCGATCAGTTCAAATTAATTTGAATAAGTAAAGGGATAGTGTTGTTACACTTTGCCAGAATCAAGTAGTTCCTCAATGCATTTGGTATGTGAAATTCAGCAGTTGGAAATTTTACTTGAATATAAACGTTTGAGAATATTTTACATCATATCGCTTTTTGAGGAATGTTTAATTGAAGGCAGTTATAATTTAAAGCACACGAAGCTCCAATCGAACCAAATTCATCATTGAAATAGAATGCACAATGTTGCATCCATTGCAGCAAGCTCGATTATTACTGAGCACTGAGAAGATGCGCTCTTAATTTTACAATATACCTGAAAATGCTACTCACTTTCAAAGATGCTGTTGCGCTGCAAAATCGATACCTGACAAATATTGTTTTTCTGTGATCTACCAGAATTTTTAACCATGGCTGGCCCAAATTTACTCTAAGCCATGGTTTATGTCATGGATTTGTGTTTACTGCTTAGATATTCTTTATATATCTTACTCAAACACCTTTTAAACATCTACAACCTTTGGTCCATAGATTTTATGATGATTTATTTTAAGAGATGAAGCAGTGCAGCCTGAAGCTGTCGGCAGGTGGTCTAAGGTACAACAAGCATGGAAAGCTTTGCTTCACCTGAAGATTCAATCAAAACTAAACATGAATGATCTGGGTTCGCGAGGAAAGAAATTATAATAACAATTGTAAAAAATACTTCCTGCCCCTTCTCTTACATTTAGATATCTTACCTGCATAATGGATCTGAACATAATTTATTGCATAACCGCAGTATTACGGTCGATTAAAGTCAAACCACTATAATGTAGAACATTAGCAGGTAGGTAGTACAAATTTAAATCCTCAAAGACCAACCTGAACATCAGATATGACAAGGACGGTTAATGATTGTATCTTGAACACCAGTTGATGGCAAAAATTGACTAAAATTAATTAAAAATAAATGTAAATATTTCACACGAATTTCGCTATGTAAAGGCTCTTTTTGCAACAGTCTAATCCCAATTTTGAATTAGTAGAATTACCACAATTTTCAATATGCTGAAAAAAACTAATTTGATTTTAGATTTTCTCCTTTCTTTCTCTGAAACTTGAACGTACACCATCAGGTGCATACCACATACCATACATTTCTCCCTTTTACAGAGTATCAGGTACACTGTAGTTTTTCGTAAAAGATAAAATTCTACACTAGAAGAGGGGAAAGGTTTTGTTCTCGAGACAAATGAGCCCGGGAAGGGATGTCAAAGAAAGCAAGGTTATACGTGAAATGATAGAAATGTTTCTTCCTTTCACTATTTGATGGAAAAGCCCGACTGCAATAGGTCTTTGTCAGATTTTTTGTTCAGGAAATATCAAAGCAGGTTGCTTGAAATTAGTTGAAAAGTGTAATTCTTTTCCACTGATCGTGCACTCTTGGTGAAATGACAAGAGAGGCGAGAACGAGTTACGAGGATGACAATGCATTTCGGGAGAAAATTTGGGAAACTTGTGCAATTTTATTTTTATCCTGACCTTTTTCAAGGTTGAAGCAAGATTTCAGTCTCAGTCTTCTGTGTTGGTACGTGCTATTTTGTGAAGATTTAATTGCACACGGAATTTTGGATTCCACATTAATTGATCATCATCTAGTAATTAAATTTATAGATTTGAAAAGTTGTTATTAAATGATTGGTGTAAATTCAAAGTTTTATGAATATTTATGGAATGCAGGTAAGCACAGAAAGATAGATCAAGTTTTTCACTTGTTTTAAAAAGAAATTTCCATTGAAAGAATTTACTGAAATTTTGATTATTGAAAAGAGTTTTACATTTACAACTGTAATCATTATCACATTATATTGTGTGGAAAAAGATGGGCTGAAAATGTACTTGACATGCAATGCTGGTGATCTGTCAAGATGGAGTACGGACGAAAAATACATGAGAATTAAATTCAGATTCATTTATTCAGTGATACCAAATGACGTCTTCCTATATTACTATCCTTGGTTTTTGCTTTGAAGTTCTTGTAGGTAGTTTTGATTCTGTCAATCTAAGAAATCCAACCAGCTGAGATAAAAAATTGATGTTACCGGGGATCCAAAAATGAATCTTCTCAATTTTTATCCTATTTCTTGAGGCATTCAGAATGGTATCGGGCAAGGGGAATATCTTACAAATGTTTCTAACTTGAATACAATACAATTTAAGTAACGAACTGATAAGGACGATTCCTGGCGGCAGATGCTTTTGGTTTGATGCTTATGTGTTTCTGAAAGTACGCCCAAACACTAGCAACTACAACTTTTCACTTTATCCAATTGCATTGTTGATCAAAAACTTCGGAAAGACTGTTTTTGTGGAAGTGCCTGTAAACTTTAGAGACGGTTTCAAAATATATTGTTGACTCAAAAAAAATTATTTTCACAACAAAACACAGATGATGTAGTAATATTTATAATGTACATTGAATCGAACTTTAAACGGTATGTCACAAAATTGAAAGTTTACTTTCATAAACTTTGGAAGTGAACATATTCTGTTGAAAGCGGCTAGAATCCCAAAGTTGCGTAGCACGTAGTAATCATGTAAATACTGTGGTATGTAATCAGTAGAA
>JBCAUG010024489.1:0-10544 GCA_038406175.1 Haplosyllis leylae
TAATTTCACCAGTAAAGTCTCCACCATTGAAAAACTGAAATCCCCATAGACTTACATGGTAATCAGAAAGTCAGAAACTAGTGATACCTCCATTTTCATCCGAAATTTGTGATGTTCCTCCAGGGTGTGTACAGCCAACAAGAGCAAAGCCTGCATTTAGCCTTCAAAATGGGAAATCATTTTTTTCATTTGGTGTCCAAATTATTTCCACTTTTCTTTAAGCTTTTTGTTACCTAACTGAAATCATGGCCAGCCAGTCTTAAACAAAAGTAAAACGTTTCAACACAAATAACTTCAATAAAAGCACGAATTCCTCGTCAATAAACGTAAAACGTAAAAGCTTTGTTTCAATAGTTTCTGAAAGAAAAGTACTCACCGCACGTACTTGGTATGACACGCCCAGTTGTTAGACTGTTTCATTGTGAGTACTTACTCACCAACAATACAATTAAAATATGCAACAACGATTATTTACTGATTTTCCTGCGAAATTGTTGATTCTCAATAAATCCTTACGTCCTCGCTTGGTGGTTAACTCAACAATGAAGGAATGAACTGTTTGTTGGCGAATCTTTGACAGCAGGGATTGTACCTTACCCTTCAATCATTCTCTGTGATGAAGTTTGTTTGAGAACATGACTGATTCCCTTTGGAGACTCCTGTTTGATTTGCATTCAATAATCTGAATATCTACTAAATATAGCTGCCGGTAAAGGGATCTATTTTCTGCACATGAGAGTTTTCAACTTTTTCCTTCAGATGAGAACTATAAGCTTATGAATTAAACCAACAAACTGCAGCCATGCAAGGAAAGGCCCCAGCTTATGTTGGAATTATTTACAGAAACAGAATAACGAGGGTTAATTTATGAAACACAAATAAAAGGAATCTGAAATACATCATCAATCGAAAAATTGATTGAAGTCAAATGTTTCCGTCTATTAGCATTCCAATGGTCTTTCTAAACTCTAATATACCGGCATATTACAAGTTGTGTAAAATTCAGATAAAACTTGTCCATTATGAATTTTCCATGAAAGTTATAATCAGACTGTAATTTAAGTAAAAATATCTGTCATTTCAACGGCGGAAGAACGTGTTTGTTTCTATTCAAACGAAATAAGAGATGTAATATTTTTTGTAAGACACCTCAGAAATTACATAATTAAATATATCTGTAAGATGAAAGTTGCCAATGTTGCCATTATGAAGAAGATAGTAAAATTTTAAAAAATCCTCATGAAAAATTGGCTCCAGTCAGTATTGAACTGGGGACCTCTGCCATACCAGTCTGATGTCTTGCTCTCTGAGCTCACTTGGCAAGTGCTAGTTGAGTGATGTTTAACTTTCCTTTGTTGATACGTTATTTGACATCCGGACTAGGTCATTTAGCAACAGAGCATGACAAAATAAGGGTTTTGAACCCTCAGTCTTAGAAGCAATACCAAGTTAGCTTAGATAGAAGGGCATCAGACTGGAATGGCAGAGGTCACCAGTTCAATATTCTTTATTTTCTGAATATTTTCGCTATCCGCTATATTAACCTAACTACCAACATTGCTAACTTTGCCCGCCGCACAGATAGTCACGGGTTCAAGCCTCCGTCTGAACCTCCACCAATGCTTGTGGACATTTCTGCAACTAAATGGATCAAAGAGGCTCAGCTGCCTTGCTGACCTCTATACAGTCAGCAGGTGTCACACTAGAGGTGAATCTCACAAGTGAGAAAGCATGCAAAAGGGATCTACCCTGGCTCTGAAACCCAGGGCAGATGTCACCAGAAGTCCAAAACAGGGGTTTCAGTGGCCCCACGAAAAAGACTAATGTCCTGCATTTTTTTTCTTAAAAAACATTGCTTACTTTATGTAATTGCGAAAAAATATCGAAAGTCCAGGCCATGTCGCAGATCTGAATTGTATAGCAGTTTCATATGTCCGGTCATCTAAAACCTGCCATCTGATGCTCCCTACAATTTGGGGGGGGGCATCTAGTAACAGCAAATTTTGGGTGATTCATGTCCCGAAATTGCCTACTTCTTGTAATTATACGTTCCGTTGTTTATCGAAAGTTTTTAGCATTGACTTATATACATTGGAAAAACCTTCTGCACTTGTGCAAATTTATATTTCACAAACAAAAAACAACAAATATTTAACCATCCCTATTTTCGGACACGAGCTAAAGATTCCAACACGGAAAAAACAATCTCCTCTTACAACTTTTATCGACCTCCTACATTGAAATCAAAAGATTTTTTTGATAATAAACATCTCCACTGCATAGTGTATTGCATAGGGGAAACCATTCCCTGTAAAGCAACATCAACATACGATAATTGGTGGCTCGTCAGAGCTACCTATGTGGTTGACGGACGGTTTTTTGGTCACTTTTTTTGGAAGGTGGTGGGGAGCTGTGCACATACACATGAGTCACGTACAGCTACCATACATGGTAATTAACATACATGGTGAACTCACGTGTGGTGGTGGGGGCCCTCACATGTGACAGGCTAACCTGCACGGTGAACTCATGTACAGCTACCATACATGGTAATTAATGTGCACAGTGAACTCACATGTGGTGGTGGGGGCACTCATGTGTGACAGGCTAACCTGCACAGTGAACTCATGTACAGCTACCATACATGGTAATTAACATATGGACGAGCCATCTGAGTGAAACTGTCACTCCTTGAGATTTCACCAATTGCCATATTTGTTGGAAGTACGAACCTCTTGATTCTCACGTCTGTTTTCATCTGTGTGGTTCGGTACCTGCTGGAACTTGGTTGTGTTTCCTGCGTAGTGATTCTAGCACATACCGATAGTCGTTTCGTTGTTTAACATTTATTTTTAACTGATTAAAATCCCAGTATTAAAGCAGTCATCAAGGTAAATTCATCAAAAACATAAACTGCAAATATAGTTTCTTCTGGGTTTTTTTCAAGTTCAGTGGACATATTCCGCTTTCCGTGTAGGAAATTGACAACAGACGTCGTTCGCTCTGTGCAATAGCAACAAGTATACTTGCCTTTATACTTTCTTCCAAACCCTTTCATTACTTTCTATCAATAATTACACATAACAGTTAGCATCCAAGGATTATTTTTCCAGCCACTTTCATCATAATAGAGTACGCCGATCTCCATCGATCTTTTTCCAGGAATATAATTTGACGCCTGTACAACCAATTCTTTGTGTCTGTTGCCACCAAACAAATTGAACTTAAGCATGATTTGAGCAACAATATCCAAAATCAACAACCACAAATTCCCATTCCGGTGCCCAGTGGCTTGAATTAGTAAACATTTTTGTGCCACTGTTTGGTCAAAGAGGAATTCAGTGCACAGTCTTGGTATCGCAACGATGATTTCCATTGATGCTGCTTTTTGCTCAAAATCTATGAATACCTGACATATGAAATACTTTCCGTTGGATGGGAAATGAAATTAGAATATTTATTACAAACTCCATCTATCAGATTTGTCATCAAATACAAAAAGAAAAAAGGACTGGCATTTGCTTGTAAAAGTGAGATTTTGAGATCCTTAAATAGTCATGCTCTATACACTCAAGTCAAATCATCTAAGTCCAAGCAACAGGTGCATAAAAAATGACACTTTAAAGATCCTCTAACTAGCACATGCCAAGCTTACTCAATCAACAAGAAAGCAGAAAGTTCCAGTAACATTTTATTATTGTGATCGGGGTCACAAAGGCAATGCCCCTCAAATAAATTAACCCTCAACAGTCTAACTTTAGTGCCTTAGCAACTGCAGAAAGCAAAATGTTAAGCAGTGGCGGATCCGGGATTTCCCAGAGGGGGCGCCAACTCCAGTGGGGGGCGAACACATTATTTGACCAATTTGTCCAAAAACTGCATGAAAATGAAGAAATTTTGGCCCAGATGAGGGAGGGCATGTCCCTTGCCCCCCCCCCTCCAGATCCGCCAATGTTAAGGGATATTTTGGAGCCCTTTCTTACCACCAGTCAAATTCAGAAAGGTCTAAATAATAATGTGATGCTCGAGGATTCATAAAAATGAATATTAGTATTCATGTCCAAAAGGCAGGATTACAGATTCCTTCAAATACTTTTGTAATGTGATTCCAAGATGTATTACGCAATATTCATTGGAGATTAGATTACAATCGAATTCTCAATGACCCAGAAATGTAATTGATGTAAATGAAGATCCATGATGAAACATTTTGAACAAATAGAAACCGAAACAGACCACCACAATGATATTTCGATAATTACAAAACTGATGTAAAGCCATCATTTTGCTGAAGTTCAAATGACACTTGCAAACTTGCTAGAGCACTCACACAGCAGTATCATGTTGAAATATAATGATCATTTTGTCCGACTAATTTTTCTCTGCAAACAGCATAAACATCCCTGAAACTTTAAATTGATATTTACCTTTAGATGAGCAAATATCGTATGCTCCTAGAGAATCATCGGATTCCTCCTCATCAATATAGAGCAGTGACATTCTCACTTGCTCCAGATTCATTGTGTTTGGATCCAGTCTGTCCAGATATGTTGCTCAAAGAGTCTCAAAAACATTCACAAATGTTCAGTCACCACCAGTTTGTGCATTTATTTTTAGGTTTCAGGAACGTGCGAATGTGCGTTGAAAGGTTCCGCATTGAAGTGATAAAATAGTCACTTATCGCACATCTTGTGAAATTGTAGCCAGTAATCCAATTATGTACAACCTGAACCGATATTTGTTCCACATCAGGGCAAATAAACCGTTTTATGATAAATAAATAATCACTCTGATTGTTCGGAAATACATAAGTTCCACGTGAGTAGCGATGTACGTCGTAATGTATCTTGTTTTTAATTTCCCATTGCTGGTACAAAAAAAATTGTCGTGAGTGGAAAGACAACATACAAATTTGCCTTCATTGTTTGCACCGTATGTATTATTTGAATTGTGTCAGATGAAATGGATTGTGCTTGCATAAAGGCTTTAAATCTTTTGTCTCTGCATTACAGCCTTTTTGATGTGGTGAAAATTGTTCACAAATTATTTCTGTGTACAAGCTGGACAACAGAAGATAAAAAGCCAAATATTTTTTTTAATATGTAATCGTCTTCAATTCAAAACTAGCTACACTTAATAATGTAACAATAAAAGTAGAATATTTTATAGAGTACCAAAATACCTGCAGAACTCAGTGGTTCAGTCCCTGAGCTTGTGATCATTCTATTGTTCTCATTCCAATCCCTTGATCATGTGCACAGAATCACCTCCTGTGTGCTTGAGTGGTAAGGCCAGGCCAGACTGCATACCTGTTCATTGAGTCTTTGAATGCATGTATTCCATCTCTCTCATTCACTCCTTAGTTAAATATGAGGCCACAAGTGTGGTCCACATAATGTCCAAAGACATTGTGAAATGCCAACACTATTAAACAGTCAGAACATTTTTCTAGAACACTCAACACTCTCATTCAATGATTAAGATAACACTAAATGAGCCACCAATAGTATTCTTAATCAAATGAGCTTATTCACTTTAGTAGTCTGAAGGTATTATGAACTATTATGAACACTAAAGGTACTAAATCCAAGGTACCCCCCCCCAATTTATTTTTGGTCTATCTTGTCAGGTACAGTAATGCTTTGAATGACATCTATAAAACTGGGTTTCCCACCAGTCATAAGGCCACTGGAGTAACCACTAGACCATCAAGTACCATAAAGCTCAAGTAACAAGGTGTTGGTTATCCCTACACAGGAAGTGTTCTCAAACTACTTTATTGTACTGTTCTGTGTTTTATTAAGTCTGCTCTCTACATGGAATCTATGTCAATATTAAGGAGAATTGCCCACCAATTGTGCACCCCATTGTTCTATAGTAACGACCGGTTACCGAAGCTGGTCTTTGAGTCTCATCACTTTATATTAAGTGTGGCAGTTCCAACGGACTGTATCCAATGGTTCAGGGGTAGATACTAGTTCACACCAATTGCTGACCCCCTCACTATTGTAACTTTTCTTTAAACTGCAAACCCAATGTACGAACAGTAACGGTGATTTGTCACCCCCCATGGACACAACAGATCCCTGGTAGTGGCTCACTCCGAAGTGTTAATCTACCCCATAATTGTGGGTGACACTGAGCAATATAAAAAGAAAATCAGACAGTGAAAGTTTCACCAGGTGGCTCGTTGGGCGCGAGGGCAAACACTTCCGCAGGCACTTTCACGGTCATCCGCGGACACTTCTGTGGCCACCTGCAGACACTTCTGCGGCTGTCTGCAGCCATCAATGCATACTTCTCTAGTTGGCCATGGCCATCTGCAGACACTTTCAAGGCTGTCCACAGACACTTCCAGGCTGTCCATGGACACATTCTGGGGCTGTCCACAGACACTTCTGGGGCTGTCTATGGACACTTCTGGGCCTGTCCATGGACTCTTCTGGGGCTGTCCATGGACATGTCCACAGTCATCTGCAGACCTGTCCATGGCTCCACTGCCCTCCTGCCCTTGCACCCTCTTGCCCTTGCACCCTTATGCTTTCACACCCTTGTGCCCTCTTGTCCCTGTGCCCTCTCACCCTTGTGCCCTCATGCCCTCCTGCCCTTGCATTATCTGCCCTTGCACCCTCTTGCCATTGCACTCTCCTACCCCTGTGCCCTCTTGCTCTCCTGCCCTCTCATCCCACCCTTTTGCCTTTAAGCCCTCTCATCTTCCACCCACATGCCCTCATACTCTCATACTCTTGTGCCCTCTTGCCCTTGTATCCTCCTGCCCTTGTGCCCTTGTGTCCTCCCACCCTTGTGCCCTTGTGTCCTCCCACCCTTGTGCCCTTGTGTCCTCCCACCCTTGCACTCTCCTGCCCTTGCACTCTTGCTCCTCCCTGCTCACCAAGTCTCAGGGCCCCCGCCATGAGGGTGTGAGGGCATGAGGGTTGCAAGGGTGGGAAGGGGCAAGGGTGGTAGGCAGGAGGTTGGGATGGTACAAGGGCTCAAGGGCACAACAGTGGGAGCATGTGGTGTTGATGTGTCTGCACCACCTCCACATAGCTACACCACTCCATCTCAAATGCGTCCAGCTGTTTTGACCAGGAGTGATATCCTGAAAGTGAAGGCCGTTATAAAGACTAACGTCACACCTTACTATCTCGTAACAGGTACGAACCCAATCTACCAATGTTATTACTGCTTCAGTGCACATTCATAATGAACAGCCGAAGGGTGCACAACATAGAGCAAAGGTGGAGTCAGCATGTACAACATCTTCTAACACGTCAATTCACAGCATAGGCAACTTTCACAATGTATATTCTAAAAGATATAATGATTTGATTTATTGGTATGCACAGTTGCAAATCAACATACCTACAATTATATACCACATTGACTTTAATACTAGAATAATAGAGGTTCTACAATGCACTCGCTTTCTTCAGAACAAGCTCATTACTAACTTTACAATGCATTTCACCTACACGGTAGCATAGTAAATTGTAGGGGTAAACAAGGACTGGAGAGCTCCATACATGACCATATATGGTCATACCAAAAGGATGTTTCTGGAATCAACCAAGACGGCAAGTAAAAAGTCACAACTAATGAAGAGGTTGCTCAAAACACTGCTTGCAAAGGACCATGAATCTTGGATTTGGAGTGAAACGTGCGAAGGTGTTCCTCAGGCACATACAAAAAGTCATATGAGTCTCAGGACTCAGGTTACTGGGCAAGAATATCCAAGTTATCCTTACCATGTTATTTGTTACCATGACTGTAGAGATGCTTATTGTTGGCTCATTAGAGACAGCTATTGCAAGTAAACTGGGGGCGCAGATACTTTCTTAAGAGGGTGATGGGGAAGAAATTGGGGTTTTATGTTAATTAGTGACCTACATTCCAATATTCTCATTGGCTGTGGTGGAGAGCCCAACCAATCAAAATGTTTACATATAGGCCATGGAGCCTGGCACAGAGCCTGGTGTGGAGCCTGGCATGGAGCCTGGTGCAGAGGCTGGCATGTAGCCTGGTGCAGAGCCTGGCACAGAGCCTGGTGTGGAGTCTGGAGTGGAGCCTGGCATGGAGCCTGGCGTGAAGGCTGGCACAGAGCCTGGCATGGAGCCTGGCACAGAGCCTGGCATGGAGGCTGGCACAGAGGCTGGTGCAGATCCTTGTGTGGAGCCTGACATGGAGGCTGGTGCACAGGTTGGCATGGAGCCTGGTGCAGAGCCTGGCTTGGAGACTGATGCAGAGGGTGGTGTGGAGCCTTAGAATTTTAAATGTCTATCATTTAAAGTCCTATGTTACCCTTGGTTGCACCTAGCAACCATATTTTAAGTAGATGATAAAAGGGAAAATTGATATTTGAGGCATATTTTGAGGTGTTATACCCATTTTGGTTGCATGAAGGTCTCAGAACTTTAAATATCCATTATTGCTACCTCTGGTTGCCCCTAGCAACCACATTCTAAGTGGGTGATATAGGGAATATTGACATTTGAGATTATTTTGAGGTGATATACCCATTTTAGTTGCATGAAAGTCTCAGAATTTAAATGTCTATCATTTTAAGTCCTTTGTTACCTTGGTTGCCCCTAGCAACCACATTTTAAGTGGGTGATAATGGGGAAATATTGAAGTTTGAGTCATATTTTGAGGTATTATACCAATTTTGGTTGCATGATAATAGAGCAAGTTGAAGTTTGAGGCATAATTTCAGGTGTTTGGAGTTCCTTTTACTTCAGATCAAAGATAGAAAAAGACGTTGCGTCGTTGACCCAATTGCTGGCACGTAAATGACATCATGACAACATTCTGGTGTAAACAAATTCCCGCCAATGAATGCAGCTTAAAATAGGCCTAATTATCATAAAACTGCCAAAGGCATTTCCCAGAAAACTATGCGCCCCCCTTTGTAATCAATAAGCTGACTCTATCGAGCCAGCAAAAACATCATAATTTAGCAATAACAGCCCATATGAGCCAGCAAGTGGAATTCTTTCACTCTTTAATATTTAAATACATTCAAGTTGTTTTTCATAATTCAATAAAACAAAATGAAGCATTTCTATCGGGTTCAACTGGAAATTTTAACATAACTACTGCAAAACCTTATACTTTTGCAACCCCCAAAAATGCTCGTAATGAACATCGCTAAATATAGGTCCATGAAGGACTATACTTTAATGTGACAGCAAGTCTTATCAATTTGGTAGCCCTATGACGTCGTAGTTTCACCAATGTCTATCAACCCATTTTCATGATTTCCTATTTCCTATCAGAGTCAAAATCAGAAACTGACATTTTTAAAAATTAGTATGCACGTATTCCTGTGTTTACAGGTCTCATTTCCGACAAATTTTGCTTGCAAGATCAGCGTTTTAGTTCCAAGCAATTGTGATTTCGGGCAGCGACTGGAGATGTCGCTGCAACGCGCTTGTTGTCTTGAGGATAACCGGTTTAGTGGTTCATAACGCACACTTCAAAAACCCCTTTTGAATAAGAAAAATGTACCCCAATGAACTCAGGTCCGCAGGAATGTAATTATTCCCTGAGTAGTTTCTTTGGAACAAGCACGCAGTTCAGAGCAAGTTTTGTAATAAAATTTAGATAAATACATCAAACCGGAAAATCATCGTACATTGTAATTGACAATCTACCCACTTACCTGGCTTTCATCTGCAAATAAGTACCAAGTAGTTTGTCTGTTACTTGGACAGGTATCTCTGAGTTTGATGTATCATCCAATTCCTCAATGGAAGTATGAGATGTTTTATTGCATCGCTTCGTTTTCTTATCATTCATTTCATCAATTTAATTTTCACCACAGCGCTTTTGGTAAGATTTCAATGGAAGCATGCTGATTTCATTTATTGTAGGCTTTCCTCCCATTTATAATTTTGAGGCCACTAAAATCTTCAATGATTGAATATTCAAAATACCAGCTCGGTTGGTCCCAATGTGGATTGTTTCAGAAGCATGCCAAAGTGAATGTATACACCTCGTTCTCTTTGCTTCTCATAGTTCCAAAAACATAAATAAATAAGCAGCATAATGGAATTTTGTGACACTTTTTTAACTGAGCACTGGAATCAGTTACATAATCAATATGCAATGCGTTGTTTCATAGTAGATGCTATGTGCATTGTAAGTAATGCTTAACAAATATTCCACCTAAAATTAGTCTTTCGTCTGTTTGTTTTAGATGGGTGACTTCCAAGAAAACAGGTTTCCATGTCTACAGATACAATGGTATCTGTGTTATTAGGGGAAAACGTAATATGTGCCAAAAATAGTAATAAAATTTCGAAACAAACGACTAAATCTTCATGCTTAACCATCGCAAACCATCGCACGAAAAAGTTGAAACTCTCCAATTTCCCGAACTAACTTTGAAAATGACCTTTTCCCGCGGGGAAGACAGATGTTGCGACATCTGGTGTTTCTCTATCTCCGCCCACTTTACACATGAATGCTTCGTATGCTCGTATGGAGTTCTTTGTTCAATAAACGCCATCCAGTCACTTGGGAATGTGTGTTAGAGTTATGAA